>CM029366.1:31289861-31316060 GCA_017165825.1 Hepsetus odoe
GAGAGAGAGAGAGAGAGAGAGAGAGAGAGAGAGAGAGAGAGAGAGAGAGAGAGAGAGAATGAGCCATCATTCTCTGCAGATTGGAGAACAGACAGTCAGGCTCGGAGCGATCAACGGGCCACTTTGCAGCTCAAATTAATTACAGCGATGGAACTGAACTCAGGTCAGTCTGTAGCGGAGCCACATAGATCAATCACATGACTCCTACCATGGTGCCACTAATTCCAAAGCACTAATGCAGTTCTGGATTCGTATGGCCTTTCTCTTTTGAAAATATGTTTGTTTCTATGTCATTGGGCTTAATTGATGACATTTCATATATTTATACCTCTTAATTTACTCAGAATTGTTTATGAAGACGTACAGCGCTGTGCAGAAGTCTTTCAAACACTGGGAGCGTGTGGCTTGCTAGAAAAAAGTTAATATTAGAATAAATGTTAATAAAAATCTGTGGTTTTTGAGCTGGTTGAGAAGGTTCCACATTTCTCCCCGATGCCTCCAGCCATTATGGATGTGTGAAACACCTGGTTAAATGTAATGAAGAACTGAGCTCTGTCAAGTCAAGTCACATCAAGAAATCATATCCACAATGAAGTGAAACAACGTTCCTCCAGGAACATGGTGCTAGACGAGACAACATAGAACATGACATTCACCTACAGCGGGTACAGACATTACAACATACAGTGCAAGAACTTTGACACAATACAACCTAACAGCAGGTATTTGATGGGATCTGTGAATCATTGAAGCGGTGGCCTAGTGTTTAGGGACTTCGTCCCGCAATCGTGAAGTTTTAAAAACCTGCAAAGAAAGAGACTACAATCTCAAAGAAAGTGAAAGTGACTATTTGTCATTGCGAGAATGGCACACAGTGAACCAGAACCAAATGTATTCTCTGCTTTTCACGCACACGTACTGTGCAGCAGCAATATTTAGCACCCAGGGAGCAGTGATGGGGATAGTACCTTGCTCAGGGGTACCTCAGTGCAGCCTACTGATCTGGGATTCAAACCCATAACCATCAGATTCTGAAGCCTGGTCCCTAAACACTCCCCCCCCACTGCCCCCGAAACCTGAAAGTGCAGTGATGAAGACAGAGTGGTGGTACCGACCAAAGGTCTTCCCATCAGAACAGTCTTAGGTGTGTGATTCCAACCCGCCTACTAATCCCGGGATTAGACAGTGTCTTCCTGGTGGTAACCGTTCTTTCTTCTCATGCCTGAGGCTCGTGACCGCCTGATAGAGTTTAGTGAGATGTTTGTCAGTAAGTTCAGGTGTGTGAGCACAAAAATGTGTTTAAGGAAAAGAAAACGAGAGCCAGAGGAGTGCAGAGGAACCCGTCCTCCGGTGAAGGTATTATTACTGCAATGAAACAATGACTACAGAAGAAGTTAAAGCACCTTTCCAAATAAAGATCTCGAGCAAAAGTACAGTAGCAGCTCAAAAACTTCTTCAGTACTAAGTAACCTGTAGGACTACGCTGGGATTTCTTAGTCCACTGAGCTTCTATCAGCACAGGAAGTGAAGTGTGTTCAGCTCTATTCTTCTCTCTTTGGTCTAAAACAAAAAAATAACGCTCCATAGTAAGAGGAACGAAGAAGCCCAGGAGCTGAACCAGGAAAAGGAAATATAAACCAAATAAACCAAAAAAACCTACTGGAACTTCAGAATCTTTACAGTATATTTTATAATCCTATAAATGTTCTCAGAAAAGCACGAATTCATGTGTTGTTGAGTATCCTTCTGTGGAATCGTTATTTTTGTTGCATTTGTGCTGTTATTTAGTATTTTTAGGGTTTTTGGGGAGAAATGATCGAATATAAAGCGTCATATAAAACTGAGCGATCATATTTTCTGAATACGGCCTTATATCATCAAGCAAGTTCTCTCACTTGGGAGGATTTTAAGATCTGGATTAAGTTGAAGTCCTGCACCATATGGTACCACGCTCCAACTACCTGCAGACAAACGGGGCAAATTAATGGGGGCTTGATTTAAGCATTTTTGTTTGGGAAAGACTAAGTCAAATACGAGGAGTCTGCATGTAATACACATACTGGGTTGACTTTGAAGGCCCATCTAGACACCAGCATTTCTTCTGAAACCAAGGGGAACCCCTAGTTTGGCCTCTACTCCACTGGTCAGATGTTGGAACATTGCTTTGAGGATCTGATAATCATTGTAAGATCAGTTTTGGCCACTTTAACGCATCCAAATTCTACTGGAAGGAGCTTCAACACAGTTCTCTGCAAGTTCTCTTATGAGCTAAAAATCCTTATCTAATGGATGGGCAGCGGTGGTCTAGTGGTCAGGGAGTTGCCCTTGCATCAGAAGATTGTGGGTTCAGTTCCCTCACATGTAGGTTGCCCTGAGGTATCCTTGAGCAAGGTACCGTCCCCTGTCACTGCTCCCTGGGCGCTTTCGGTAGCTGCCCACTGCTGCCTGGTGTTTGTGTGCATGGGTTAAAGGCAGAGGTCCAGTTTCGTTGTGGTTCACTGTGTGCTGTGCTGTGACCTCGCAATGACAAGGGTTGTCACTTTCACTTTTTCACTTTTCACTTTAATGGCAATGCTCATCAATGGAAATTAAACCTGTGTGCATGACTGAACACCTCTGATCAGCCATTGGTGCATTTTAAAGTAGTAGAAATTACTCTTTATAAGGAAAACCTTTTGACAAATTAAAAATATTAGTATGTAAGACTAAATATGTGAAGCTTCATAGCTTTAAGCAAATTAAGCAAATTAAAATGTCTCCTAAATGGACCCTTCCCAGGAAGCGCTGTCCTAGAGGTTATGGGCTGAGTTCCAGGATTGGTAGGTTGTGGGTTTGAGTCAGCAGGTTGCCCTGAGGTGCCCTTGAGTGAGGTACTGTCCCTATCACTGCTCCCCAGGTGCTGGATGCATAGCTGCCACCCTGCTGCACATGGTTTATGGGTAATATGCAGAATAACAATTTAGTTGTGCGCCAAGCTGTGTCTTCGCAAAGACACACAGTCACTTTCACTTTCACTTCAAAGATACATCGCCCTTGCAGAGGATTTGGTAATCACTCTTCTGATACAGTCCATGGAAACAGATTCACAACTAGAAATGTCCACAGAAGGCCCAATTCATCAATACTAGATTGGCAGCGCGATGTGTTTGAATAGCAGCCTGAGTACAGGGGATGATGCTCAACACACATTTTGGATGGAAAACAACAGGGGTTTTTTTCATCGCAGGGTTGCCAGATTGTGTTCTGAACATGACAAATGGCACAGAAGTGGCGTCTTAAGGTCAAAGGGGGGTCTTAATTGAAACGTGCGGCGCGGGTTGCCGTCGATTTTCTGCCATCGCTCAAATTGCCGCAGTGCACTCCACTCTAGATTATTCACTCGTAATGAGGGAGCTTCGGCACACGGCAAAGCAGCTGACCTTCTGCAGCTACAATACAGCGAACATGAAAGACGGAGGGCCAGTGGCAAGAGGGAGGAAAGGAGAAGAGAAAAAGACGAGATAGGGAGCAGATGCATAATTGTCCCCGAGGTATCCGCGAAGAGAAGTCTGTCAAGGGTTCGGTAAAAGAAAGGTCAGTACGTTTCAGAGGGTTTATTTACTCTTCGCTGTATCTACTTAGATACAACCGATAAAAACCAACGGACTCCGTGATCTTCCGCTGGGAACTGCTTTTGGAGTCCCAACAAAGCCTGAACAATGAAGAAGGAGTTTTTCTACAACAGTTCAAATACAACAGCCATGATGGTTCTATTAAATAAAAATCATTCCAAATGATAAAACCAGGCTCAAGTCTCTTTTATTGCACGTTTTTACACCAGAGTAGCTTCCAGGAAGCCCCTGATGTTCCAGGTGAGTTGATGAAGTGCAAGATTTCATATATTCTTTGAAAAACAGAAAGAAACTTTGCAGCCATTTCCAGTGCTGGGGAGCAGCGATGGGCACGGTACTTTGCTCAAGGGTACCTCAGGAGAACCCACTGGTCTGAGATTCGAACCCAGCACCCAGCAGCGGTGGCCTAGTGGTTAGGGAGTTGCCCCCCCGTATCGGAAGATTGTGGGTTCGATTCCCTCACAAGTAGGTTGCCCTGAGGTATCCTTGAGCAAGGTACCGTCCCCGTCACTACTCCCTGGGCGCTTTCAATAGCTGCCCACCGCTGCACGGTGTTTGAGTGCATGGGTTAAACGCAGAGGTCCAATTTCATTGTGGTTCACTGTGCTGTGACCCTGCAATGACGAGGGTTGTCACTTTCACTTTCACTTTCACGATTCTGGAGCTCTCCCGAAAAACACTTAACCACCACCTGAGAAGCCATCGGCAGCTTCTTTTGGGAGGAGAAATTCAGACATGGTTGAGCCAAAACTACAAGACTAGATGACTAGAAGACTTAACTAATGCAGTAACCACGTCCAGTCTGAATAACAGTCTGAACTTCAGGGATGTTGTTCGACACGTTTATATGGTGACTCTGGTAGTCTTTTCTCTTTAAAGGAGTCTTTTCTCCGCAAAATCATGTCTTCCTTCCAAGCGAGCTCCTCCTTTTCAGAAAGATAGCTACACGGCAACATGGGCGCATGCATCCGAGCAAGAAAGCGAACCCGTTCGCCAGCGAAGGCGCAAAACAGAACAAAGGCTGCGAAGGTTCCTTTCAGAGTATTACACTCTATCACTGGGCCGCACAGAGCGGTGTTTTCACAGAGCCATGACATTTCACAGAGCCAGCTGTGATGCAACGAGAGCCCGAGCCAAAGGAAGCACAAAGGAAGCGCCGTAGAAGTAAAGCCGCAGCCGAGAGCGCAGCCTCTCTGGCTTGCAGTCAGAAATGCGACCTGCGTTCTCCCAGTGTCACGTCAGCTGGTCTTTCTTTCTGGGCTGTGGAGGCTCCGTAAAACACCGAAACTCTCTTTCTTCCCCACTTTTCCTCTGCGTTTTTCTTCCTGGCGCGACATCAGCACAATTTTAACCATGTTCCCCTTCACACACTTCCTTATAAAAACTGAAGAGCGGCGGAACAATAGTGCCATCAGTGGAGCGTGGTCACGCCGAATGAGAGCGGGGAGGGTTTTTTTTTCTGCTATGAGGAGTCGCTGCCCTTTATCTTGTAATTTCTGAAGTACTATGGGCCCTTTTCAAGAAGGACCGTGCTTCCATTAAAATGTTAGCAGGATAAAACTCACTTCTGCCCCGAGCTGCTGCTGCGGGAGCAATATCAGCGCTTTATTTTAGCAAGTCATGGCACTCTAATACGTTTTTTTTGCACCGACAAGCAACATACCGTGCTGCACAGAAGTCTAAGGCAGCTAAGCGAATGCTTTGAACTGTTTACTCCGGGAAAAAAGTTACTTTTTACTTATTCCAGTAGTACGATACATCAGAACAGATGTGAAGAAAGATCAGTTCAGTAAAAATAAAGAATGGGAAGTGAACATTTGTCTCTGCTTTTCACACACATGTCGTGCAGCAGGGGGCAGCCATATCCAGCACTTGTGGAGCAGTGATGGGGACGGTCCCTTGCTCAAGGGTATCTCAGGACAACCTACTGGTCTGGGATTCAAACCCATGGCATTCTGATCCCGGGGCCTGGTCTCTAAACACTGGACCACGGCATCTTTTTTAAGTAGTTGATGTTTTTTAAGGAGCTAATTTTAGGTTTCGTTTAGGATTTTCAGATTCAGATGCGCTCGGTAAACTGTTCACAAATCAGTTTAGAGTTCCCAGAAGATCTTTGTAAAAAAGTGTGGATAAATGTAGTTAATCTGCCTGCTTGCTTTCGCCAACTCTTGTAAAGTGAAAGTGACTTTGTCAACACACTGGGAAGCGCAACGAAATGCATCCTCTATTTAACACACACACACACACACACCGTCCAGCAGGAGGCAGCAATATCCAGCTCCCGTAGGGCAGTGATGGGGACGAACACGAAGTCACGGCCGTTCTGTACATATTCGCCAAAGATCGGTCCTAGAAGGTTCTAACAAAGCTCTACTCACACACTGACACACTTCCCGCTTCATTTCCTTCCATGTCGATCACTGACGTGTGATTATTTTTGAGGCTTTAATTAAACAATTGTGGAAGAAGTTTGGAAGCGTCGCCGCGAGTCCCTCGGATGAGCGAGAACCGGGCCTGGCGATTGTTTTGAGATAACGGTTCTGGCGCATGACTGTGGAGCAGGACTGTCTTCTTTGTCTTTGAGACTTAGAAAGCAATCAGACAAGCACCTCTCCTGTATCAGTTCTGCGCCCTCATTATAACCAGCGCTGCTCCTCTTCCTTCTGCTTCAGATACTATCCATTGTCCTACTTTCAGTTTTATAGTCTTTCTCTCTCTCCCTCTCTCTCTGACAGTTACAGAGGAGGGAAAGGCCACTTATTACCTCAATCTCAGCCCAATCACACCCAAGGAAAAACGGAGAGATAGTGGGCGAATGTGTTTTTTTTTTCTTTTATAGCACCACTACTTTTCCACCGGGAGCCACACTTTTCCCCGCTCTGACAGAATGGTTCCTGAACACCGTCCCTTCTTTCTCCTCCTCTCCTCTCTCTTCCACGTAGCTCCTGTCCACATCCCGAGCCTTCAAAGGCCCAAGCGTGACTTTCCCCAGCGGGAGCGTGTTCAGGCGAGAGAGGGAAAGAGAGAAGATTTCGGAAGTGGGTTCCCACTGGGAGCGCTCATTAAAGCTGAGGCTCCGCAAGCGGACGTAACAAACCCCCGCCCGGCTCGACTCTCCCAGCGTCTGCCTCATAGACAGCGCAGCTGAGTCGGCGGTGGGCTGTAGGTGGACAGGCGTGCGCTAAGTGAAGCTTAAAGTTCATCATGTCACTGTTCCGCCGCAACGAAATGTTTCAGCACTAAAACTGAGGGATCCTCACACTTCCCACAGGGTAGCACTGAGCAATTACCCGCCTGTGTTTTATCTCAGAGAGAAGAAGTGAACATGAAGGAGAGAGAGAGATGTTCCCTCCCCTCACGCCAGGTCCCTACCATGTCTCTGCTAAAATACATAAAGCAGCCAAAATGCAGGCTTTGAAGGCTCAGAATGTGGACAGGAGTAATGGGGAGGAGAGAGGAGAGGAGGACAAAGAGGGGACAGTGTTCACTCTATCAGAGCGGAAGGATGGAAATCCCTACCGTGTCTCAACCCTGTAAATCTAGTTCTGTCTGGCATGAAGCGAGTTAATAAAGTGAAGCGAAAGTGACTATTCTTTCATTAAGAACGCAACCAGGGGCAACCATACATCCAGAGCCCGAGTAACAGTGTTGGGGATGGTACCTTGCTCAAGAGCACCAGAGGACAACACACTGGTCAGAGACTTGAACCCACGACTTTCAATATTGCGCCCAGTCCCTAAACACGAGGACATCACTGTCCAAAATATTACTCGCCATGAAACTCTAAAGGTGTTAACATCGAACAGAGATTACCGACCGCTGTTCTGAAGGCCGCGGACCGGTACCGGGTCGCACAAAGTTCAAAAGACCTTTTTATTCAGAAAAAAATGCTCGTCTCAAACGGACAAATATTATTGACATTTGCTGTCCGAGCTAATCGCTCGGCCGCCACTGTCCCCAATGTCTTTATACTAATATATACATAAAAAATAAAATCAATCCCAATAATAATATATTCACCATGATTAGTGGAGTAGCTCAGACATTACTAATGCAGACAACAGAAGCCTGTAACACTGTAGCCCAGTAACTGTGGGACGGTATTGCAGGGCCAGATGTAATCTTGTAACCAGGAAGTCTGGGGAGAGTTCTGGGCTGAATATGGGTGAGAATATGGATTTATTAGTCTGGTCCTGTGAGACAGACTGTGGGCTAGCTTATAATAGTGTATGGACAAGTAACCGAGAATAAGCAGAGCTGTAAATGTTATGATCGGGTCTATATTTGTAGCCTCTGCTGATTGTAATTGGTCAGTTAATCAGCCAGTAGACTGGGCGAAGACTATATTACGAATCTGGGGGGTTGATACGAAGGGCTGTGTTCTTTGAAATACACTGCATTTTACAGTTTTCATGCATAACTTATACGAAGGTGGGCTTCAGCGCAGAAAGCAACAAGACAAAGTGCCATTGAGTCGCAAAATAAAGCATTTAAAGGCGCAGGGACATGAAAAATCGAGAGGTTCTGCAGGGAGAAATGGTGACTGGAGCTCAGCAAGCATTCGTTTGTAACATTTAGTTTTATGGCCAGCTTGTCAGATTGGCTATTTCATTATCGCAAATAAATAAAAGTTGAAAATGAGGAAAGATAAGCTAATCTGATCGCCCTTTCTTCCACATTATGCTGGACGTCTGAGTTCAGCGCATGAAGTGACCGTATGACCTAGACACACATTCACACATGTCCACACACCCCTCTACACCATCCCTTCTTCACTTTGGAGAGCATGATGGAGGGATTTGATCGCCAAAGGCGTGCTGGTCACGTTTCAGCGGCTCACCGCAGATTCCCACCACAGATATCAGCAAAGAGCAATCGCTATCGTCTGCGCGGAGAGGAAAAAAACAGCATTCGGCCCCAAAACAGGATAAATGTCTCCCAGAATTCCCTTTTTTTTCTCCTTGGCCCCACAACGAGTGGCCGGAGTTTGATAAATGGCCAGCCTACAGGCCCAACGACATTTTGGTTGCTTTGGGATATTTTTATGCCCAATAGGATTCTTAATGACAGATGGCTTCTGGTCTGAAACCCCCATCTCCTTCCATCACCATCCAAAAAATGCTCAGCAGGGCTCTAAAATTAGCGGAAAGCATTTCATTATTTATTAATTGCCTAAATAGGTAAAAATGTAAGGATGTTCCAGGATGGGGAGTCTGATCAGAGGTTGATACCTGATGTATGTTTCTTATACATTGTTAATAAACCCAGCTGGATTAGTCCATTTGTCCATCCGTCTTCCAAGCCCCGGGGGGTTGCTATCCCTGCGTTCTTGGTGCTAAAGGTGGAGAAACACCTTGGAAAGGTCGCCATCGTGGGCACACACACATTCACATATAGCGACAATTTAGCATCTCCCGTCCACCTGACCTGCATGTCTTTGGACTGGGAGGAAACTGGAGCCCCTGGAGGAAACCAGACCTGAGGACGACCAGACAGAAAGGACCTTCTGGTTGTTTTATAGGGTTGGAAAATATGAAGAAATTGAGACTTTGGGTGTTTAGGATTTAAATGATGTGATGAATTAGGTTTCATCTGAGCAGGGTCATAATGTGGCATGACCAAAAAGGAGTGACTGTAACAGGTGACAGGGGAAGGAAGTGGCATCTCCGTGTCTCACTGGTTTTGGTCCGAAGGTGAGCAAATTCAGTTAAATGGTCAATTTGTGGGTCTGGTGACATTGCAGTCGCTTAGCGATTGATCAGTGCTGGCAAACACAGAGTGGCAAAGAGGGTGTGTGTGTGTGTGTGTGTGTGTGTGTGTGTGTGTGTGAAGTGGATTATGAGAAGTGTTCTCTACAGTGTATCAGGCAAAGAAGGAAATGTGCACACATTTTGTGTGAGCATGCATGTGTCTTTTTTCTTCTGTGTGTGTGTGTGTGTTTGTGTGTGTGTGTGTGTGTATGTGTGTGTGTGTGTGTGTGGCTTAATCAATATCACTTTGTGCTGTGTTTTAGCCCCTTGTCAGTTTCTTGATTCAGTGGGCCCAGTGAAGTGGAAGGCATGGATCAAGCCTGACCCAGCTCTATAACAAGGGTGTGTGTGTGTGTGTGTGTGTGTGTGTGTGTGAGATCCTAGACCACTGTAAGTCTAGACTTCCTCCGTAGCGGAGCTGTGTGTGCTGTGTATCTGCCTGATACTGAAGCTAAATGGTGAACTGGGCTGTGTTCCAACACAAGGTCATTATCCCTCCACTCTGCTCCCTGCCAAGCACACTTCCCTCACACGCACTCCTGCTCTGTGTTCAGTAAAAATGCTGCGTTCCCTACTATTCTGTCAAGCTGTCAGTTATGTTGCTATTATCTTTGACCAAATGCCAAACCCGGTGCCTGCTGGGGTGCCCTTATCTTGGAAGTGTGTGTGTGTGTGTGTGTGTGTGTGTGTGTGTGTGTTTTCAACCCCAATATTTTTTCTCCCTGGCCCCTCTTTCTCACTGTCTTCTTCTTTCTCTGCTCTCACTCTTTTATCTTCATTTTTCTTCTCCTTTGTATCCTCCTCTTTTTTCTCTTCCTTCTTGTTTTCTCTCACTCTTTGACCTTCCTTCCTTCCTTCCTTTCTTTCTTTCTTTCTTCATCAATATTTCCCCTTCTCTACTCTTTTTTTTCTCAGTTCTTTTCTAAAAAAGAGTTGGAAAAGAGGGATGTGGGGATCTTTCTTTTCTTCGCCGGAGTTGCGAGAGGAGATCTTCTGTTTTCTGTTGTAGAATTTATTCTGATCCCTCGTCGTGAATGTGCAACCCCTGGCAGGATTTGAGAGTCTGTGTCCGGATCTGTGTGGAAGCAGAAGGGTCTTCTGAGGGAACCGCATCGCAAATTGGGCACTGTTTGCTTTGAAGTGTCAGCGGGGACGTCCAGCAAGTGGCATTTTGTGGCAGCACAGGACTGCATCGCCTTCTTCTCTCAGGAGAGCAGTGACAGGGGACCAGGGCTGCCAGTTTTACAGCTCAGGAAGGCTGCGGTTACTTTTGTTTAAAAAATGTACTTTAGAAGAAATAATTCAGTTTAAAATGAGGATTTTTTTTGGGGCCGGACAACATCACAACTGCCCGGTGATAGTAAAACTATCATTTTCCCAGTTCTAAAGGCATAAAGCTACTAAACCAAGCAACATGCCATCAGTCCGGTTCCGGAGTGAAAGTGAAAGTGACTATTTGTCATCGTGAAACACAGCACAGCACAACATCCAGCACCCTGGGAGCAGTGCTGTTGACGGTATCTTGCTCGAGGGTTTCCTCAGGGCCACCTACTGGTCTGGGATTCGAACCCACAACCTGCTGATTATGGAATCTAGTCCCTGACCATTATAGCACATTTATATTAATATCTATATCTTCCTCTTCCTCTTGCTCCTGTTAGGGGTCACCACCTCCATTTCTTCCCGTCTTCTGCATCTTCCTCTTTCACATCGACCCCCTGCATGTCCTCTCTCACCACATCCATAAACCTCCTCTTTGTCATTCCTCTTCTTCTCTTTCCTGGCAGCTCCTTCCTCAACATCCTTCTCCCGATATAGTCCTCGCCTCTCTTCTGTACACATCCAAACCAGCTCAATCTCGCTTCTCTTACTTTGTCTTCAGTGGTCCAGCCGTAATGAGGGTACAAAATGGGTGGTGCAGTGATCAACGCTGGGTTCGATACCCAGCATTGGTGGCCTGGTTCCTTTCTGTTTGGAGTTTGTTCTTCTCGTATCTCTGGTAGTGTTCTCCTCAAAGCGTGTTGGCCTGATTGCACAGTCTCAGACAGTGGACTCAGAAGAAACTCGTCTTAGCTAGTCTTAGCTTAGACAGTGACTCTCCCAGTGTGTGACACCCTCCCAGAGTGAACCCTAACCCAAACCCAAACCTTCACACACTAAAATCTGTCCTGGAATCAAAGCTGTTTCCTGCTGGAGCGAGGGCAATGTCTCTGGGGTTTTTGTATGTAATCCACAGACAGATTTTTGGTCTGGAAGAAAAAGAAACCAGCAATGCTTCTAAGACCAATACATCAGATGAAGGTAGTCACTCAAAGCTGTCGTCATAAAAATATGACCAAGCCTGTCTTGCTTTTGGGTTCACTTTCAGTGCAGCCCAAGAGGAGAGACTGCTTTTATGTCTGTGTTCAAAGGCTGCTCTGCATTTTTACCTGCACAGAAGAAACTACTAAAAGAAACATGAAAGAAAAGAAGCAGTTGCTGTTCACGTTATTTCAATTTAATAACACGAGAACCAGCTTAGATACCATGAAGTTGGGGATGAAAGAAGGAACATTTCTATTAAAAAGAAATGGAACAGCTCTAATGGAAACCCAATTGGGTTTAATCTGTCTGGTGAAACTGGTGAAACTGGTGAAACGTTGAGATCTTTTATTGTCTTTTGAAGATGCTCTGTTCCATCCCTTTACTTCAGGAAAGAAACAGGTTCTTTGCATATTGCCATAGAAGAACCGTTTTTAGAGCTGATCTAAAGAGGTTGAACCTTCCCTAATGCACCTTGTAGATGTGATTTTTAAAGCTCGAAGAACATCCTTATAAACTCAAAGTTCTTAGAAGATCCCTTAAGAGTAATACCTAATATTCAGAAGGTTCTTCAAGCCTTCAAAGAGTTCTTCAGCCAGGTTCTAAGGATCTGGCCTTTTTAAGAAAGAATACAGTGGAGCAGGAGCTCGTTTGCTTTCGTTAGAGCAGCTCAATGACGGAGACAGTCCGTCAAATGAGTTCCTTCACTCATTGATCCGAACTGTTTGCGGTCCATTCTGCAGTTTTTTGACGTGTAGATGAGACTCTCTATACCGACGCGTTACGCTGTGTTATTTGTCCCGCTCGTCTATCTGTCTCATCCACTGTCTTCTCAAAGGAGCCGTGAGAACGTGGCTGCTTCTGTAGCTCACGTGGTTCTTTTCTTCTGCATTACTAATAATAATAAATAGGCCGCCTCTGCTCATTCTGCAGAATCCTGAACTTGATTGGGCTCCTCGTCCCTGGCGGGAGACTTCCCCAGGTCTGCAAAATGCCACCCTTTGTGAAAAATGAAAGAGCTTTAAAGTGCCTCTTTGTCCAAACCAAAGCTCTCATTTGTGAAATGATAAGAATTTGTTCCTGCTTCTCTTCCTTTTTTGGGGGGCTCAGAAATGTCACTGGCCTTGGTCTCATCTAGATGCTGATTTGTGGACAAAGTTTCAGCGTCCGCGGTCTCTGAATGTCATCGCGTCTGCGTTTTATTTTGATGCACGCACCCGCATTTACAGCCTCATCAAAAAAAATGCCAAGAAATAAATAAATGCATGCACAACTCCTGAAAAACGGACGCAAAGCAAAGGCCAAGATAAACATTCAAATCGCTCCTCTGTTTCCTGCACGAGCTTTGGGCAGTTTTTCCTTCACTGATAACCTAAAAACTGGAACTTCATCAAACTCTTTCATGGAGCTTTTGCCGTTCGGGCTGTTTTTACAGATATTTGTTGCTTGAAGCTCTTTAGACCAAGCCTGTTACATCAATGGAGACACGAGTCCAGACAGAACTGTCTTCAATTTCTCTGGTATTTCTTCTGGAGACAGACTTATAAAAGATTTATACTCATATTAAACTTCTCACAGGCGTCATATCTGATCAGTGTCGGGAGAACGTGGTCCAAGTTCTCCCGCTGCGGGACCCGTACGGGACTCTACAGATCCAGGCCTGAAGTAATTAACGTTCAAATTAAAATATGTGCCACCAGATTTCATCCCCACAGTGTCCACCTTGTATTGCTGCGGTCAGTCGTCTCTTTTTAATCAAAAAAAAAATAGAAGCATGAGGCAGCAACAGTCTTTAGAACTTCAGCACGAATGGGCGGGGCTAAACTGCTCGGCTGATCATTGTCATCATTGGACACATACTGTCCAAAGACATTTGACTTTTGTTAGATTTGGTCAACCCTAGGGTTAGCAGCGATTGGTCAATGTTTTAAACACTGGGAATAATTAGAGCTCATTTGCATATCAGTATTGCAGAGACCAATAACATGATAATGATTAAGGAGAGTAAATAACGCCCAGCCCTACTTCGAATAAATCTCTTTACTCTGATTTTAATACTTTAAATATGAATATTTAAAGTTTCAATATTTTGTAAGAGTTCAAGTGGGAAGGATCTTAATTCATCTTTTCATATCTCGTTAGGTATTGGCTAATCTTATGGACTTTTATCATTTGACTTTTATACTGAATGATCAGACACTGCTTGTGTTCTGGCCGTGTGTGGAATCAGACTCGGACTGGAAACTGTTCCGGTTATATTTGCACAGATAGACAGACCGAAGACACGAGTGAGAATGTTAAACAAATCTAAACATTTAAATAGATATAATAAAAATAAATGAAATTAAAATAAACTACTATATTGACTTTGAAGTAACTCTGTATTATAAAAAGAACTTTGTACACTATTTATACTCTATATACATTATAAACTTTATACACTATTTATACACTATATACAAACTATATATATATTTATTTATTTATACTCTATATACTATATAAACACTGTATAATATATGAACTTTAAACACTACAGTATAGACTATAAATCTATATTTAAACTTTATATACTATTTATACACTATATAAACATGATATCATATATGAACTTTATACACTATATACTATATAAACACTATGTAATATATAAACTTTATACACTATACAAAACTATATTATATATAAACTTTATACACTATTTATACACTATACACTATATACAAACTATATATATTTATTTATTTATTTATACTCTGCACTATATAAACACTGTATAATATATGAACTTTAAATACTACAGTATAGACTATAAATCTATATTTAAACTTTATATACTATTTATACACTATATAAACATGATATCATATATACATTTTATACACTATACACTATATAAACACTATCATATATAAACTGTATACACTATATACTATATAAACACTATGTAATATATAAACTTTATACACTATATACTATATAAACTGTATACACTATACAAAACTATATTATATATAAACTTTATACACTATACCCTATATAAACACTATATGAAATATAAACTATATACACTATACACTATATAAACACTATATCATATATACACTTTATAGACTGCACTATATAAACACAATATAATATATACCTTTTATACACTATATGCTATATAAACATGATATATTATATACGCTTTATACACTATACACTATATAAACAATACATACCATATCAACTTTAGACACTATTTATACACTATATAAACATGATGTAATATATACATTTTATACATTATACACTATATAGAACTATTTTATATTTAAACGTTATATACTTTTTATACACTATACACTATATAAACACTATATCAACTTTACACACTATGTGCTATATAAACACGATATAATATACACGCTTTATGCACTTTTATACACTGTACACTATATGAAGACGATGTAATATTTAAACTGTCCCTGTATGCCGTATGAACTGCAGTGTAGACTCTGGGTCAGCTCCAGGTTTCTTGTTTACTCACTGAGCCAGGAACCAAAAGAGAAGATGAAACTGCACACGGAGAGAAGCTGTTGGACATTTTTGAATCAGAACAGTTACACTGGGCAAAACTATTGGACTGCTTTTAGGGAGTGGAAGAATGTCTCACCACCTGATCACTTCTTTTAGTTTCGCTTCACGACGATCCTTGGGCTTGAAGTCTACACCAGAGCTTCTGTACACCCGCTGTTTTATCAACCACATTCATCCACAGCTCCAGGAGAGCAGGCAGGCTGCTGGACACAGCCTGGCTGATGTAAAGGCCTTGTTCTCCAGCTGGGCAGTTTTCAAACCACATGCTCGCACTCGCTTACTGGGCAAGACTTTAGGATGCAAGCTTGATCTTCAGAGCAGATCATAGATATGGGCATCCTAAAATATTCCTGTGGTTTGAAACGCACTCAGCAATGCGGTAGCCATGTTTGCTGCACTGCCCTTCCTTAAGAAAAAACAAATAAATCTCGTTCCTCACAGCAGAATTCAGTTCCCCGCAAACACAAATTACAGAGAACTTCAGATGGAAGGTTGCTGAAGCTGTTTGGAGGAGCGTTTCCAACGATGGGCCTTCATCTGTCCAGAATCAGGCAGAAGGTTTAGAAATGGAAGAGGTTCAGCGCTGCAGGAGAGCGCCGAGCAGGCATCCTGATCAGTGGGGGAAGGAACCAGAGAAGGAACCAGCTCGCGATGGGGGTTAGTCAGAGGTCTGTGGTCTTCAAAAAGAATAAATAAATAAATAAATGAATATTGTAAACTCTTTCACTCTTTTTCTGAGCCGTTGTCCTGATTAGGGTCACGGGCGGTGCTGCAGACACGGACAAACGCACACACACACACACACACCTAGAGGACAATTTAGCATCTCCTATCCACTTGACGTGCAGGTCTTTGGACGGTGGGAGCAAACCGGAGCTCCGGAAACACAGACACGGAGAACATGTCCACACGAAAAGGACCATGAAAGTGTAAAATCTAAGACGAGGTGAAGTTTGCAGCGTGTCCTTAAGGATATCTTGTTCGAGCCAGACGTCCAAAATGAAGATAAGACATGACATTTGGACGCCGTTCATCAACTGTCCCATCAATGGACAATCTCCACAGTAGAAACGTGTGGAGATGGTTGTTTTTAAACGAGTGTAACGGCTGGTATAATCCTGAACCTCCGGCTTTATTGCTGCACAGGCAGATCCACCAGTAGACACAAATAAGGAAGTAAAACAAATTAGAAAACTGAAATACACAGAACGCATTCAAATTAGATGTTAAATAAACGACTGTGTTGACTCTGTATTATAAAAACTCCTTCGTGCGCTGTTTAAACTATCACTCGGCAAACTGCGGCGTGAACATTGTTCTTTCGCTCTGAAATCCTTTTGCCTCTCGGTCACAGCGGGACGTTAATAAGACCGCCTTTTATTTTTGATTCCTTTTACTTCTTTTACTTTCACACCTGCTTATTGCGCTATTATCAAACGTAATGCTGTAAAAGTGCAGATTGTTTGGCCTAAAACGGCGCACAAAGCTCGCATCTCCGGCTAAAACTGTAGAGAGGGGAAACTTTGCGCTGGATGAACTGTTTAGGAACAGATTTATGAAGATTGCACTGAATTACACGCTTCGTGCTGATGCTTCATGTAAATGTTCTTTTCATGCACGGCCAGGCTTTTAAGGCTTGCGGTCTTTGTTCGGGAGAGCTAGCCCTGCAGGTTTGCAAATCAGTACCAAATACAGCGAGAGGGTTTTGCCACCTGATGTAAAATTAATTAATTGCATCTTTTGTTCTAAAAGCTTTCCCTGGCTCTCCTAATTGGACGTACATTTACACTTGATTAAGAAAAAATGCCCCGTATCAACAAACACTCACAGACATAAATCGAGCGAAAGTTCAAGGGAGGAAGAAGAAAGCAGGCGACGGCGGAGTTCCTTTGACTCGCCCCAAAAGAAAAGCTGTCCTTTTAATCTGATTTCCGATTGGCCGATTTGCAGATATGCATCGGCGCCCGTGGCGGCGTGGCGCCGCTCCCTGATAATGACACTTTCATTATTGATTTCCCACTTATCAGATTACTTATCGTCACGTCTCCAGGGGGAAGGCTTCGTGCCACTGCCCCTGTCGGAACGCATCAGTCCACAGAGGGCTCATGGGAAAAGGTCAGTGAGGCGAGAGCTGGCATGATTTAAAAGGGTTTCCGGCGAATTGTGCCACGCCGATGGCTCTCTCTGACTGCATGCCAATCAAATCTCATTCGGAGCGGCGGGCGGGGCGAAGACGGGGCGGTAGGGAGGGGGAGGATGGGTGTATGTGAGTGTGTGACTGTGGGTGGTAATCAGGGCATGGGGAGGCAGAGAGCGCCAGATCACGAAGGACCGTTACAAACGGGATGGCGAACATATGGGCCACGACTCGGGCGACCGCTTCTTGGTTTCTCCCTCGTATGCTTTCTTTCCTGCGTCCCTGCCCGGTTCTCTACCTGCACCTCTGTCCTGGTGTCCAAATACATGTGCATCATTATTAATGACACGTTCCATATGCCTTCTTTCTCACGCTTGGCTCTCGGTCTGCTCCTCTCAGCACTGACGCTTTATTGGCTGCATCCAGTCAATACTTTGCCAGAGCGTCGTGAACGAAGGTGCAAGGAAATAATTGAAAATTCATTTGAGTTGAAAATGGATTTATGATAATAATTATAGTCCTCCTCCCTCTTTTCTCTCTCTTTCACTCTCTAACCCCTGCGTTTTTAAAGGGGGGATTTGGGAATTAGGCGCGTTTAAATGTGCGAAATGGGCCCAAGGCCAACAGTGAAGCACGGATCTGTCCAACTCCTGAGACCCCCACAAAGAGTGTGAGTGTGTGTTCACGTGAGGGTGGCCCATCTGCAGTCCCTCCACAGTGGGGGGGGGGTGCTATCCCCCATCACACTCGTTTTCTTTGCTTGCAGCTGCTCCACACTGCAGCTGACGGGCCGCCCTCTCCTCTGACATCTAATAAGAGAGTAATATAATACATAATTATATACAGACCGTCCCTGAGCAGTGTTTGTTTACAGCGTGGCAGGACGTCCTGCTGAAGGAGCGAAAAAGTGAAAGTGAAAGTGACAACCCTCATCATTGCGAGGTCACAGCACAGCACACGGTGAACCGCAACGAAATTGGACCTCTGCATTTAATCCATGCACAAACACACACCGTGCAGCAGGGGGCAGCTTTGAAAGTGCACGAGGAGCAGTGGTGGGGACGGTACCTTGCTCAAAGGTACCTCAGGGCAACCTACTGGTAAGGGGTTTGAACCCGCAATCTTCCGATCCTGTGGCCGACTCCCCAACCAGATTAGATTAGATTATATATTTAAAATGTATATTTGAATGAAAATACTTTTATAAATTGAAATGATTTGTATTTATATGCATGTTGTGCTATAAGATTGTGATGAAATACTCCGAACTTTTCTAGAATTTCAAAAAAACCACAACTCAAATCACCATAAATGTGGTCCCGGCCTGTAACACCTACAGAAAGAAGCTGATTTTTGTGGTTTGACATTTTTGGGCTTATCACGCTTCCCACATACGGTAAAACAGCACGAGACAATGTCTCACCAGTTCTCACTTCTACTCTGGTCGAATCTGATTGAAGCTTCTCCCGCCTCCTCTCCGTCTCTACACCCCCATCTGCTGCATTAGCCTTCCGGATGACACTGCAGATTATTCCCTCGGGTTTGGCTCTGTGGTAAATAGGTGCATCCTCCTCCCCCGGGGGGGATTAAACAGCGAAGGGAGGGAGGCGATGAGAAATGCCTTGACTTTATCAGGCCGAGCAGGAGAGGGCCTAAAGAACAGGGACCTGCTATAATTGCATATTAAAGTGACAACTAGCAGAACCTTCACTATCTCTCACACAGGCCGTCCTAATATGATGGCAGGAACGGTTCACGTTCACGCCGAAATGGCTCCCTGTGGAAACACTCATCAGGAGTAATGGCTTCCCTCTGAGTGCCTTTAGAGCCCATGTGGAAATGGCTTCAAAAAGTAATAAAATAATAAAAATAACCTTCGAAAACTACTCAGATTAATGCAAACGTGTAACTCTTTTAATGCCTCATGACCATAAACATGGTGAAGTGAAAGCGAAGTGAAAGTGCCCATTTGTCACTGTGGAACAGCACAGAGCACGATGACCCAAATGCAACCTGCTTTTCACGCTTACACAACGTGCGGCACCCGGGTAGCAGGGATGGGGACGGTACCTTGCTCAAGTGTCCACTGGTCCAGGATTCGAACCTACGACATTCTGCTACTTAAACACTAGGCTACCGCTGCCCCAAAGGTGACCAAGGAACATCCTTTTGCGGTGCTGGTTTGGGTTCGACCACGGCCGCAGACTGAATCGTCAAGGTGTGGCCAAAACAAACAGCAGCAGATGGATTGTCGCTCCATTTCTCGGGATTGGGTGTTGGTCGATGGCATTCGGTATTAACTCGTTGGCTGGGCAGGAGCAATACAGTAGGACTCCTCAGGACCCCATCTGACTGGCTGCACACTCCCTTATAGCTGGGAGCTGCAGCGCCATATTACTATTGATTTTGCTGGAAGTGATTGCCCAGGAGCCACACTTATCTAAAAAAAATCTCTTTAGAGAAAGCAATCTCTATCCTAGTTTAGAAATAAAGATGGGTTTCTATGGAAATACGGCCACTTCACCACAAACATGGCTTTGATTGCAATTGATTCTCAAAGCGACAAGGTATGGCGGGATGACTATCCTTTTCTTTTGCCTTGTATTTTTGCCAAATGCTGCTTGTGGCTTGTGACACATGAAAAAAAACCCAAATGACTGGGTAAATGAGAATGCTCCCAGTGGTACAGGGGAGTCGTCGGTGAAATAATTGAAACAAGGCATCGTTGCTGAAACGTTGCATTTTTCAGTCTGTCTCCTGGGGTGAATTTCAGCTAAATTGGTATTTAATTGCCTTGTTTGGACATTGATCCTGATGTAAACACCGCTTTGCTTCTGTAGCTCCCACAACCCAGCGAGATTGTTCTAATCATACACCCATTTGCCCACATGTCACGGAAAGAACGGTTAACATTTTCAAGAGTCAACTTGTCACAGTCATGAGCGCTATCGGGTTCCTCCGTAACCTCCAGCTTCCTGCTAACCTGCACACCTGTTTCTTCAATCAGCCATGGCGACCAAACATGTGTTGGGCAGCATTGCGTTTAGAGACTAGACCTCTGGATCTTAAGGTCATGGGTTCGAATCCAGTAGGTTGTCCAGAGGTACCCCTGAACGAGATACCATCCCCATCACTGCTCCCCGGGTGCTGGATATGGCGGCATGGGTTAAATACAGAGGATGCATTTCGTTGTGGTTCGCTGTGTGCTCTGCTCCCAATGACAGATAGTCACTTTCACTTTTTTTATGGCGGGTACCTGTTAAAAGCGCCGGGGCTGGAGAGATGGGGTTGAATATGAAATGCAATCAGTCCGTTCACTGCTCCCTGTTTAGGGGCCTTGCCTAGATTGGATTAGTGTGTGGAATTGATTGGCCTCATTCTCCGGCTCAAGGCTGGGCTTGATTGATAGATGCATTGTGCGTGGTTGTGTCTTCAACAATACGTGTGATGAATAGGCCGATAGCGCTGTGTCTTCCTCAGCCCTCCGGCGAATCACCAGAAGCAATTTATCACCCTGGTGTTAAAAGGCGTCGGGCCAAAAAAATACAGGTTGGACGTGACAGAGAGAGAGCTGCTTTAACCTCTTATCTTCTGAACCTACCCTGCTGACCCACGACCAGCCCTTCCTGCTTTATAAACTAAAGCCATCACTGGAGGAACTGAGAGATGTCATTTCACCAAATGTAATGTTTAGGATTGATTCACGCAGGAAAAGGAATCTGAGTAAAAACGGCAGTGATGGGTGCGGCTGCTTGATTTGCACATTAACAATATGTCCCGATTTATTTAATCAATATTTATTAAATGAAATGGATTTAATGATTGTCTGTCTGAATTTTATAGCATTAATAATCTGGGTTTACTTCTAGGGTTCCTTTAACAGAACCGGACTAAAACAATCTAAGGTCTATAGTTCATTCTAAAGAATGAGATTATGTAACCTGGGTTTAGCGTCATTGCGTCGGATTATTACAATCCAGGATCATTTCTACAGTTTGTTAGCAGGGGATTAATAAAGCCTGAGATTTGATTTAATAGCCTGGGTTTATTATAGTGTTGGGTTTATTTCCTGATCATTTTAATATACCCAGGTTTGTTTATTCATTTCATAATATAGCGTGTGGTTAATGTAAACTGGGTTTATTTCTGTTGTTCGCTTCAAAGCAGATTAAATGAACCTGGTGTTATTTCTACAGGTTGTTTTAAAGGATGGGATTATTTTACCCTGAGGTTGGGAAACTTTACAGAATGGGATTAATACAGCCTGGGATTATTTCTATAGTATGTTTTATAGAGTGGGGTTATTACATCTGTGGTTTGTTTGATAATATGGGATTAAACAACCTGGTTTTATTTGAAAGGTGTTTAATAGCCAGGGATTGTTTGGAGTTTTCTTTATAGTCTGGGCTTAATATAGCCTGATTTTTAAAAATATCAGTAGTTTTAGTTTCAGGTTGACCGCGAGATTGGACAGGAGTCCCCGTGGACGAAGATGTTCGCTGATGATATTGTGATCTGTAGCGAAAGTAAGGAACAGTTTAAGGAGAACCTGGAGAGATGGAGATCTGCTCTAATAGAGGAGAGGAATGAAAGAGAGTAAGACAAAGACAGAATACATGAGTGTGAATGAAAGGGTGGACAGTGGAGTGGTGAGGACGGAGGGAGTAGAGGTGGTGAAGGGGGAGGAGTTTAAATACTTGGCATCAACAGTTCAGAGTAACGGCGAGTGTGGAAGAGAGGTGAAGAAGAGAGTGCAGGCTGGTTGGAATGGGTGGAGATTTGCTGGAGTGATTTGTGCCAGATGGGTACCAGCGAGAGTGAAAGGAAAGGTTTATCGAACGGTAGTGGGGCCAGCTGTGTTGTATGGGTTCGAGACGGTGGCGCTGATGAAAAGGCAGGAGGCGGAGCTGGAGGTGTCAGAGTTAAAGATGCTGAGATGTTCGGTGGGTGTGACGAGGATGGACAGGATTAGAAATGAGTATATTAGAGGGACAGATCAGGTTGGACGTTTTAGAGACAAAGAGAAGCAAGGTGGCGTTGGTTTGGACATGTCCACAGGAGAGACGAGGATTAAAGTGGGAGGAGGATGTTGACGATGACGAAAGTGGAAAAGAGGAAGACCAAAGACAAAATACAGGTTTATGGTTGTGGTGAGAGAGGACATGCAGGTGTTCTTAGAAGATGCAGATGGAGAGATGGATGGATGATTCGATGTGGTTAAAGATGCAGGAACCTTTACTGACGGCTGCACCTCGTCTATAAAAAGCTGCCAGCTTCGAACGGGTGAAATCACTAGACGTCCTCCTTATTCACCACCCACAGTAGTTCCTCTCTTATTTCTCTGCAGAGATGAAAACTTGATCTGCTTGTAGCAGAAGACATTTTCTGTTAAGGTTAAGATCTACAACAGCCGTTGCTAATGAATGTAATATTTTAGTGCCTGGGTTGGAGTATGTGTAATAAATTACTGCCATTTATCACAAATTGGCACCTTAAGCCTGCAGTAATTACAGGCCTTAATCATCTAATTGCTACTCATTTAAGAAATTGAATTATTGTCACCATATGTAAGGAGAAGTCTTCGGTTTTGGGGTCTTTTTTTCCACAGGTCCACTCTTTTCTTTCTCCTTTTGTCTCTTTCTCTCTCGTTCCTGTACCGCTGTGATACTATATCATTCCTGTAATAGCGTGGCCATAAAATGGCATATTGTCTCATAAAATTTGAATAAAATGGATGTAACGCCGCCGCCAGAAATCGTTTTATGCCGTGTGTAGTCTTTCGGTTCCGACTTCTCATAACAGGCAGTTATGCTTCGAGTCCTATTGTCTAGATGGATGCAGTGTGTGTGAGCGCGACTCAAAAGCAGATAAAGCACTCGGCAAAGGTCGCAATCTGCTATTATTCCACTTCCTGTACCAGATACCTTGATATCCTGCAGGCGCCCAGTCAAAATGGGAACATTCAGCTCGATCTCTTCTCGTTTTCATAATCTCTCATTCTTTTAAAAGCCACTTTGGTTTTTCCGCACCTATGAGTTAACTGCGTATCCTGTTTCTTCATGTGTGTTCTCCTCAGGTTCCTTCATGATGGTCAACGCGTCTGGCCGCGCTTCAGGCCAGAAGGCCCATCTCCTTCTCCCGACTCTCAAAGAAAACGACACGCACTGCATCGACTTTCATTACTCCCTCTCCAGCCGGGACGGCCGCAGTCCCGGAGCCCTCAACGTCTACATCAAGGTGGACGGCGGGCCGCAAGGGAACCCCATCTGGAACGCCTCGGCCCCGGTCACCGAAGGCTGGGCCAAGGCAGAGCTGGCCATCAGTACGTTCTGGCCCAACTCCTACCAGGTGAGATTAGTGTATTTCTATAATTCATTCTATACAGTGAGATTATATCACATGGGATTATTTTTTCATTGCATTTTTAGCACCGGATTATTAGAACCCAGGAGTATTTCAGGCGATTAATACAACCTGATGGATATTTGATTTAATAGCATCGTTATAATGTAGGATTCATTTATAGTTCATTTTTTAAAAACAAGATGAATATACCCCGGTGTCGTTTATTAAATTCATAATATAGCGTGCGATTCAAATAATCTGGGGTTATTTCTGTTGTTTCTTCCAAAGCGGTGAATTAAATTAATTAAATTACATTTTTTCTACAGTTTACTTCGTATGGGATTATCATATCCTGACGTTATTTCTATTGCATTCCTGAAAACTGAAAACAGGAGCACGTCTGCCTGAGACCTTTACGCTTCGCAACTGGGATCAGGCTCATTTCATTTGGCAGCATTTGAATTTTATGCAGGAAGAGCATGAAAGACATGAAAAACATCTAATTAGTTCCCTTTGCAGCGTCCAAGCCGACTCGAATCCAACAGCGAATTGGCCCCTCTAACCTGTACGGGGCGGCCTAATGCGCCGTGCCTTCGGACCATTTTGGCTGTAATGGTTTAAATGAGGCTATTTCCAGTCTGGGCGAACAGCACCAAAATGACGGCAGGAAAGCGGTCCTGCCGCAATTAACACAGCGATTCGCCCTGCACCCGCATGGACACGGCGAACACGCTTTCAGCTGTTAATTTTAGACGCCTCCATATCTTACTGTTCTCCCCCACCCCACCCCCCTCTCTCTTATTCCGTCAGACTTTTAGTTTAGGGACTAAGAACCAGGATCAGCAGGTCGTGGGTTTGATTCCGAGACCAGTGGGTTGCCCTGAGGTACCCCTGAGCAATGTACCGTCCCCATCACTGCTCCCCAGATACTGGGTAAGGTGTGTGTGCGGGACAAATGCAGGGGACACATTTAATTGTGGTGCACTCCGTGCCGTCAGCTCACGATGACAGTTAGTCACTTTCACTTGCCTTTCCATCTGCACAGCCCTCCGAAGATTAGGTGTGTAATTGAATTAGCTAATGAGAAGGATAAATATTAAGCCTCTACTGTGAATATTGAGCTCGGCTGTGTGCTCACTGACCGAATGTTTACCCAGGCTGTGCGTCTGTTTGGCCAGCAGGTAATTTGAAAAGCCGAGCTTATGTGCGCACTCTCTCACGGAGGTATCTGTCATGACCGAAAATTTTAATGCTGTTGGAGTGTTTGTGCTGAAAGGAAGCTATTTAGAGTCTTTTGAAAAGCTGTCCTTTCCTGGCTGAGCCGAGCTCAATGAATTGGCTGTTAAATATGGGGTTTTAATAACCACTGGAGGGTCCCTCCCTGGTATCTTAAACTATACCGGAAAAAAAACACCCCGCTGTGTGTTTGATTGAAGCAATGAATGTCAACCAACAGATAAGTGGCCAATTTTGCCAAATGAATCTCTGGCTTAATTGACAAGCTCCCCATCATGGTGAGGTTTGAATCCTGGGGAGCCTTTTTAAATGCATCCACGTTTGAAGAGGACACTCCTGTTATGTTGTGAAATTTATGACGCGTGAAATCTGTCATTTCTCTCCCCTCCGGATGGGTCTGAAGGATAAAACTCTGCAGCGCTGCTGTGGATGCGACTGTCGAATAAATGATGATTTGACCTCGATGGAAATTATTAAATGGAGGGGTTTTTTTCCAGCAAAGCAAAATGAAAACTCTCTGTTTTGATGGGCAAACTGTTCCAGGTTCATAAACACAGCAGTCAGACAGAAGCGGCTTCATATGGAAGCCAAATAGACGGTGCAGTGTGTTATGGGACGTGGGTTAGGACGCATTCAGATTTGTGAGTTTCAGTGAAGGTCAACTGATCAACATGCAGTCAGAAGATAGTCAGTTCAACGAAGAACAGATGAATAAACTGAACAGATTAGATTCAGTTCATCTGTATTGACAGAGAGGTGGAGAGTGGAGAGTGTGTATATATCATGGAGAGTGGAGTACTCTCCACAGGGTGGAGAGTAGTGTGCAGTATAGAGTATACACTAACACAGTGTGCAGTATAGAGTATACACTAACACAGTGTGCAGTATAGAGTATACGCTAACACAGTGTGCAGTATACACTAATACAGTGTGCAGTATAGAGTATACACTAACACAGTGTGCAGTATAGCGTATACACTAATACAGTGTGCAGTATACACTAATACAGTGTGCAGTATAGAGTATACACTAACACAGTGTGCAGTATAGAGTATACACTAACACAGTGTGCAGTATAGAGTATACACTAATACAGTGTGCATTATACACTAATACAGTGTGCAGTATAGAGTATACACTAATACAGTGTGCAGTATAGAGTATACACTAATACAGTGTGCAGTATACAATAATACAGTGTGCAGTATAGAGTTTACACTAACACAGTGTGCAGTAT
>CM029366.1:31316560-31326560 GCA_017165825.1 Hepsetus odoe
CTCTCTCTCTCTCTCTCTCTCTCTCTCTCTCTCTCATCTATGTTTCTCTCCAGAGGAATCCAGCTTTTTATAGACGTGGGAAATAAATAAACGCGGTGAAAGGAAATGATGTGTATTTTAGGAGGGAACAGAAGAAGCCTTTGTGTTTCAGAAACTTTGATGAATCACAGCGATTTAGATCAAGAGCTTCAGAGCCACAGATAACAATGCGAGCGGTTTATGATGTTTCTGGCGAATAAAACCAGACAGAATCTGGGAATTAAGAGAACAGGAGTGAACACTTTCTAACCACAGCCGCTGCAGGCTCTTCTATAACGACGAGTTCTTTATTCATCCCTTATTTCACTCTTTGTGTTTCATAAACTCTGTGGGATGAGCTTCGGCCAAAGCGTCATGAAGCCCATTCGTGTTTTGAAGAAATCCTACAAAGTGTGTCGTTATTTCATCGACTAATGTTGTTTATTAGGGAACGCGTAGCCAAAAATAACATAAGAGCAACGTCTCTCACGAGGAACGTGAGGTTCCAGATGATCTGCACACACTTTCATAGCGTTTAGTTTAAACAGATTTTGCTCAGTGTTCAGAGGACATCGCCGTTCCTTTAGAGACCAAACGCTGCAGATCTGCAGAGAGTGTCTTTCTGTGTGTGGGAAGTTAAAGACAGGACTAAATTGTTTCTGAAAACCTTTGGTTCTTTTCAACGTTTCTTAATGAATTCAGTCAGTCAGTCATTTTCTGGGCCGCTTGTGCTAATTAGGGTCGCGGGGGGGTGCTGGAGTCCATCCCATCTCACACACGGGGCGAAGGACGGGGGACACACCCTGGACAGGTCGCCAGCCTATCGCGGGGAGTCTTAATGAATTATTTAAAAAATACAGAATAAATGTAAAACATTAAACAGAAACATTCTTGTCCTTCCTTATTCTATCCTGTCCTGTCCTAGCCTTTCCTGTCCTGTTTTATCCTGTCCTGTTTTGTCCTGTCCTGTTTTGTCCTGTCCTGTCCTGTCCTACTGAATGATATGTTTTTAGCAGAGAACATACAAATAGCAGGAGAGGAAAGTGAAGAAATACAAAGTTCACTGTAAAACTGTTACATTTACAGATAAACTTCAACCATTTATGGTTCGATTATAAGGTTTAAAGTTCGGCCATGAGCGTTCGACCGGAGAAGTTCACGGTCACTTCTGGCGGTCGATGGTTTTGTCAGTGAAGTTCACAGCCTGTTATTTTTATAGTGGAACCACAAAAACTCACCGTAAAATTCAGGCTTTAAATTTCACCTGAAATTCCTACAGATGGATAGATAGACAGAGAGACAGACAGTGGTCCATCCCACAGTGGTGCAAGTAGAGCAGGTGGAGACACTCGTCCAAATCGTCCACATATTCCTTCCTTCCCGGACTCGGAAGCGGTCTGACAAACCGATTGTTAACTGAATATAAAAGCAATTTGCTGCACGGCTGGTTGTGCATCTGAAATTATTTCATGAAATGAACATTATAACTAAACTGTAGTAATAACTCATGAGAGCTAAAGACTGAGCGCTCCTGCAAAAAGCAGGCGGTAATTAAAAAGCTCTACTGAGAGAGAAAGAAGACGTAGCATCTGTTTGCAGCTTAGTGAATCCGGTTTGTTTTGGAGCGTGTCACCGCATGGGGTGATGAGAGTCTTCAGCAGGCCCTTACCGCACGCGTCTCCGACACCAAATGCATTATTCAGCACAGCTCCCCGGTTCTCCACCTCGTCTGATGTGCTGCTTTTCTGTTTGAGAAGCTGCAGCAGGCCGCCTCACACGGGCTGATTGTGCCGCACTTCACTCAGCGGGAGGAAATTTGTCGGGAGGGAGCGCTTCCCGGTGACCGATGGCGCCATTCGGGCCCTCGAGTGACCAGAGAGGGAGGGAGAATAAGGTTAGAGAGTCTTTCTTCAGAAGGATGGAGGGAAAGTGCAACTCTGCAGAAACAGGGGTCTGGGACGTGGGGGCTTTGTGTTAATGTGTTCATAGATCCTGCTGTGGCAAGAAGCTACTTCAAGCAGCTTAAGACAAGATTACACCCCAGAGTGGAGGTGATGCATCGTCGGAACCTGTTCATCGGCTCCGATTTCTCAAAACCGTTTTTGCTTTAGTGCTTTAATCCCACTTCATCGACAAGAGTATTCGGGGCAGCGCTGGACTAGTGTTTAGAGACTAGGCCCCGGGATCAGAAAGTCATGGGTTCAAATTTCGGACCAGTAGGTTGCCCTGAGGTACCCTTGAGCAAGTTACCGTCCCCGTCACTGCTCCCCGGGCACTTACAATAGCTGCCCTCTGCTACACGGTGTGTGTGGGAAAAACGCAGGTGTAATTTCGTTGTGGTTCACTGTTTGCTGTGCTGTGTTTCACAATGACAAGAATAGTCACTTTCACTTTTAAGCTCGTGGGGTGAGGACGGTATGACCGGAAACAGGGTTTTAATGGCCGTTCCAAAAATCTGCGTCAAAAAAGCAGGAAAAGGCAAACTGTGGGGCGATCGTTGTATCGGCAAGATACAATAAGAATTTGGTTTTCGCTCCTGTTTAATACTTCCAGCACCCGGGGAGCAGTGTTGGGGATGGTACCTTTCTCAAAGCTAACTCGGGATGACTAATTGGTACGGCGCACTTTTGATCATGAACCTCAAACCCTAAAAACCAGACCACCGCAGAAGAAGTGGCAGAAGAAAACTGTAAAGCTTCTTTGTAAAGGTTGCCCAGAGGTTCCCCAGAGCAAGGCACCGTCCCCATCACTGTTCCCCGGGTGCTGGATATGGCCCCCCGTTTTCTCTCCAATAAATCCGAAAACAGACAGGCCTACATCCCGCCATCCATTTGTTAAAAAGTTTTTGCCCCATTTTTCACATCTCTTTGTCTCTGGGCCTCCCTCGTTTGAATTGCCCCGTTTAAAGTACCTCTGCAGCTGTGCGTTTTGGACACCCATTGATATGTTTATTGCTCGCAGTTTCCTCACTTGCCCCATGCAGGGGGGAAGCGTACAGGGAGCGGCGGAGTTGTGATGAATGCTGCGGGGCACTTGAGCTCGGGGAGATTGCGGCGAAGCGCAGCAACAGCGGCGAAGCACAAGATTGATTTCCTTCCCGCGTTCCTCCCCAGCGCTCGCGATTAATGACCCTCTCTGCTTGCCATCCGTCAGCTCTTCCCCCTCTCCGAAAGCCCTCCGATGCCACTTTGTTGTCTCCCTTTAACCCCTGCCCCCCACCTTACCCTCCGGATCATTACCATATCTCCAACCTGCTTCCCTTCCTCTCTTTGCTCCAGATTAATGATGCTGCTCTTGCCCTCCACCTGTTCACCAGCAAATCCCTGAGCCCCTTCCTCAGTGGGGGGCCGGGGTGGATGGACATGTTCCCCCATCAGCCAAAAGCCAAAACAGAGTCATAACTCAGGCAGACATGCCGGACGGGTGAATTAGCCATATAGGATTTGGAATCGTTTTAGATTAGTGCTGAAAACCAGCAGCGATTAGCTGCAGATTAACCGTAATCAGGCCCTCGGAAATGAGGGATTTGTGGGATTCTGTTGTTCGGCACTATTTTCCGTTGGTTTTTCTGGGATTAGGCGGCGGACACAAAGCCGAGGATGCTGAAGAGGCTCGTTTTCTCTCTGAAGAAGCGGGAAGTGAAGCGCTTTGTAAGCACACGAGAGGGCACAAAGTTTTGTGCTTTTTTCTGCTTGTGTTCGTTCTGACAGCGAGAGAGAAAAATGGAGAAATACATGCTGTCGATACTGATGATCCTACAGTTTAAGATGCCCAGCGAGCAGTTATTACAGGCCTTAATGAGCTTTTCCAGCAAGTCGGAGGAAAATCGGGAACCAGTTTCAGCACAAAAAACGCTTTTGCGCTCAGGAATGAGATTTTAGGAGTGAAATATCGAATGTTTCTCGTCGCGAGCTGTAAAGATACGAGCGTGTCACTAATGCAGAGAATAAAATCACCGGTCAGAGTGATTCCACTTCAGTAAACGGCTCAAAACTGGTAAAAGTGTCGAGAAATATCCAAAACGATCGGATCACTGTCTTGCTAAAATCACAATATGAAAGCGAAGTGCTGCAGTTTTATGCAACAAGTTTTCACGCCCCATGAAATGACCACTCAATACCGTAATAAACTCACTTCTGCGCATCTTTCTGCACATTACGGTTTATTTACTGACATATTGGGGGAAACGCATGAATGATTAAACGGTTCCCTGTGGAACAATTACAGCACGTTTTATATGCAGTTATTTATAACTTTTATGTACATTTTATAACAGAGTTATTGTTGTTCTGTGGCCCAGAAGCTCATTTTTTATGCCTTTTGTCTGAAATACAAACAGTAAAATTCCCCAGCCTGTGTGTGTGTGTGTGTGTGTGTGTGTGTGTGTGTGTGTGTGTGTGTGTGTGTGTGTGTTTATCATCAGTACACATCCAACTTTCCAAACCTACTGTTTTATTATCAGTCCTACGCGCAGCCTGTGTGAAAGAAACTGTTTATTGTTTGTTTTTCTTTTTGGAACCCGTTTAGGAACATTATGTTTAGGATTAAGTGAAAGTTTTGTGCAGACACACAGACTCATATTATATTCCTATTTTCATAAGTCTGGGGCAGCAGAGCCCTAGTGTTTATGGACCAGGCCCCAGAATCGGAAGGTCGTTGGGTTCGTATCCCAGTCCAGTTGGTTGCCCTGAGGCACCCTTGAGCAAGGTACCGTCCCCTTCACTGCTCCCTGGGCGCTTTAAATAGCTGCTCCCTGCTGCACGTGTGTGTGTGGGTGAAAAGCAGAGGTTGCATTTTGGTGGGGTTCACTGTGTGCCGTGTTTCACAATGGGAAATGATCACTTTCACTTTCACTTAGGGGCAGCGGTTGCCTAGTGTTCAGGGAGTCAACCACAAGATCGGAAGATGGTGAGTTCCTACTCTTCACCAGTAGATTGCCCCGAGGTAGCCTTGAGCAAGGTAGCATCCCCATCACTGCTCCCCGGGCTGCATGGTGTTTGCATGCTGTAGGTAGAGAGAGGTTTGGTGTTTGGAGGTTTGGACGTGGTGAAAGAGGACATGCAGGTGGTTGGTTTGAAGGAGGAAGATTTCACTGAGCAAGGTACCGTCCCCATCACTTCTCCCCACGTGCTGGATATGGCTGCCCCATATGTGTAGGTTTAGATCAGAGGTTACATTAGGTTGTGTGCTCGTTGTGTTCACAATGCCAAGTGGTCACTTTCACTTACCAGCGCTGTTCCTGGGTTCTCTGTCGGCGTTTCTGAGCTCCAGAACTTTGACAACAGACCTCCTGAGAGAACCGGGGAACTTGTAAGCTCCTAAAGATGCTAAAACCCCTCCTTTCACATTCAACTCCCTTAAGATACACCCAAAGCTGAACCGAAAGCTTCTAGCCTCCTTTATACGATTGCTCTAATCTGGAGGAATTAACAGGACATTGAGGACAAACCGATTTACATGTAACATCCCCACTGCAACGTCCCGCTTTAGTGACTGCACAGCCGCTTCCTGTTCCAGCTTCAGTCATAAATGGAATTATTACAGATCTGTAAATATTCTTTCAGGACTTCTTCTGCTAAAGGAAACTTCTTGGACCCTTCTGCTCAGGTACAGCTGAAGAGGCAGAACAGCCAGTTTTTGGGTTTTTAATACAACCGATTAAAATATTTCAACAATCATCTTTACCGAAATAATCTGAAAGCAGTTTAGAGTTTGTGTTAAATGTCTGCAGAGCTGTGCAAAAGTCTTAAACCCCTCATTTCATCATATTTAGCTGGGAATCACCTAATTGGTGCAGGAATTCAGTTTTATTCTGCTGATCTTTGTCATGCTGAGGATTAAATGAAAGAAACGGGAACAGAAGCTTTAGTGCTCCAGGCTGCAAAGTGCCTAAAGACACAGGGTTCTAGATAAAGGGGTTCCACCCACTCAGCATTCAGCAGTAAACTAATCGCCTGATCATCTGGAATCATCTGCACCTGTTCCTTCACTGCTTCATGTCTTAAGTCAGATGCTTTGTTCTGCTTGAAGGTTCAGACGTAGATCACTGTGTGGATTAACCAATCAAACTGCTCAGGTACAGAGACTGGACTGAAAATGAGAGACAAAAACTTTGTGAACCTGGAGAACTGTTCCTCACAATAAAAAATGCAATAAAGTCTTTCTTTTTGCTTCTTTTTATGACCTTTTGTTCATCACTGTCGGAGAGATTTGTCTCTCACCTTCTTCTCCTCCTCTTCTCCTGATCCAGATCCGGTCAACGGCCCTCAGAATGTCAAGGTGGTTGATGTCCGTGCGAGGCAGCTGAGGCTGGAGTGGGACTTGTTCACGTACGCCGTGACTCGCTGCCACAGCTTCAACCTCACCGTGCAGTACCAGTACGTGTTCAATCAACAGGAGTTTGCTGCCGAAGAGCTGATCCCCACCTCCTCCCACTACATCCTGAGAGGACTGCGGCCGTTTGTGACCGTCAGGCTCAGGCTGGTGTTGGCCAACCCAGAGGGCAGCAAGGAGAGCGAGGAGATCGTCAAACAGACGGAGGAAGATGGTGAGTTAAATGGAGCTGGCTAACGTATCGTCTCACATATATCACACAGACATCCCACATGATGAAGCTTTTTATCTGGGCAGTAAACATTTCAATACAACACTAAAGTCCAGGCTGAACAGATCCATGCCGTGGTTGGAAGGCATCCATCTTTCTGCATCAACGTTCCTCTTTTTCACACCATTATCCTAGTTTTGTTCTTCAAACCACTTTTGAAGAACCAACTGAAGCCAAGTTGCTCAATTACAGCTTTAAAGTGGCTTTTATAGTGAAATAGAACCTTCGGAACCTTCAGTGACTGTTCTAGATGGTAGAGAACTATGGCTACATCAAGGAGAAACCAAGAAAAGCAACAGTTCCACTGAAGAAGATCAAGATCTATCTATCTATCTATCTATCTATCTATCTATCTATCTATCTATCTATCTATCTATCTCTCAACTCACAGGCTCTTGAGGTTCTTGAGGTTCTTTCTATTGATTTGATTATCGATTTGATTAGGTATAATAATAATAATAACAACAACAACAACAAAAACAACAAACACAACAACAACAACAACAACAACAATAATAATAATAATAATAATAGTGTCTGTCTGTAAATTAACTTTAAAAGGTAACAGGTTCTTTTTGTGGGGTATTTGGTTCTGATCTAAATGAATCACGTTGACTTGTAAATATGTGCAAGGTGTTTAATGAATGATTCGTTTTTATTTGATTCTATTTTTGTTTTACATGTTTTACATTAATTTTCTTCTGGGGAAGGTTCTAGTCGGGGCAAGCGTCTCAGAAAATGAGTGCCAGTTTCTTTCCTGTTAGTTTTTATGTTTTTTTATCGCAGCTTTTTTTTGTTAAATGTTAATGTTAAATAAACGTGGTCTTTATGCTACATCAGCACAAGCAGAGCTCGACCAGGCCGGGAGGCTTTCCTGAAAAGGCCTGGATGATTAACAGATTCCACATCCACACCAACCGAGTTTATTAAAACACCTACAGCGTGCAGTTCCACAATCCTGGTTCTGAAAACTGTCGTTTATTTTCATTATTGTTAACACGCTTTTTGTAATAACCCTGATTCTCACACACACACACACACACACACACACACACACACACACACACACACACACACACACACACACACACACACACACACTCCTCATTCTCATCACGATGCATCAACAGCAATCAGCATCATCCGGGCAGCTCATTTAGAAAACCAAACATGATCAGATCCGGCTATTCTTCCCTCCCAGCCGTGTCAAGGGCACGTCTCGCGGCCCGAGTCGAGTCCCGTACACTGAAAAATTTGCACGACGACTCCAATTAATTTACCGCCGTCGAAGGTCACGTTCCCATTAGCGAGGAAGAGCGGCGAAAACAATAGTTATCAGAGTGTAATGGGAATCGTCGTTTCTCACCACGAGCCGCTCCGAGTGTCTGTAAAAGACGGCGGCGCGCGGGACAGGTTCGTCTCTCCTGCAGAAGGACATGAGGTCAAAGGCGGCACATCAAAGCAGAGGCCTCGTTTGATACGGGGACCATGAAAGCTGGTAATCAGGCCGGTTTCAGAATAAGGAAAGCCTTTTATAGAGATTCATAGAAAGCCTGAGGCGGAGGGGTGGGAGAGAAGAAAAAGTAAACCAGCATGAGTCCTCAGCAAGAGGACAGCTTTATTTGAGCGGGACATTGATCAGGAGGTAAAATGTTGCCCATTTCAGTCTCTTTGATGCCTAATGTCCCGCACGAATGCGGTATAATAACGGCCACAGGCTAATTGGTTTTACAACTTGTAGCTTTCTCTTATTGCAGGGAGAACAAAAAAGGTTCTTTTTGTTTGCCGACATAATCTTAGGCTTCACTTAAGCGGCACTTAAGGCTGAAGGATTGTCCTTTTTTGTTTTTGCGTCTTTGTTGGGCGGCATCAATAGAGCGAACGACTGCAGAATCGTTCCCGTGCCAACTACTTTCTGAGCAAGTGGGCGAAGCTGTTCAGCTCTGGCCTTTGGCCACCTCTCGCTTTTGTGTTACGCTTGTAAAAGGGATGAATTAAGATGTCAAACAAATACCTGTTATTGTGTGTGATGGGACCGCCGTGCACTTTTGTCCTGAGCTCACTCGGCTCAGACCGCTGGTACGAGGGGATTTTATTAAAGAGTGATTTCAAAAACACAGGGAAGAGTAGCACAAAGCACAAATGATGGAAATTAAACAGAAACTATTTCAGAATTTGGTAATATAAGTACTATTAGTGCATACGATATTCATGCTATATATGATTATGGGATACGCCCCTCATTTCTTTATATTTTCTTCCAAAGATTCAGACTTTCTTGTATTTTAATGTGTTGTTTGAGGAGCAGTTCTCCAGATCTTCCTGAAGGACAGTGTTGTTGTCTCTCATGTTCAGTCCAGTCTCTGTACCTGAGCAGTTCTCCAGATCTTCCTGAAGGACAGTGTTGTTGTCTCTCATTTTCAGTCCAGTCTCTGTACCTGAGCAGTTTGATAGTTTTGTGGTGGTTAATCCACACAGTGATCTACGTCAGAACCTTCAAGCAGAACAAAGCGTCTAACTAAAGACATGTAAGTGAAAGTGACTATTCTTGTAATGGTGAGAACACAGCATAGCACACAGTGAACCACAACGAAATTGGACTTCTGCATTTAACCCATGCACAAACACACACCATGCAGCAGTGGGCAGGTATGAAAATGCCCGGGGAGCAATGACGGAGATGGTACCTTGCTCAAAGGTACCTCAGGGCAACCTACCGGTAAGGGGTTTGAACCCACAATCCTCAGATTCTGTGGCCTCCCAAACTCCCTAAGCTCCACCACCGCTGCCCCTATAAAGCAGTGAAGAAACAGATGCAGATGATTCCAGATGATCAGGTGATCGTTTACTGCTGAATACTGAGTGGAGAACCTCTTTTTCTAGAACAGCATATTATAGCTTATTATCCAATGATTTTTCAACATTTTTGGAGAGTTAAGACTTTTTCGCTCTTTATGAATCAAAAGACACAGTAGTTCTGAGAAGGTTTTGACCTTCAGAATTTTTTAATCCATCCACGGTGGAGAAAAACGTCCAACATCAGACAGCCGGTAGGTTCCTCGTCTTTAACAGACTTCCGTGAATAACTTTCCATCCCATTGAATTTGCTGAAAGAGATAAAAACGAGTGAAAGTGTCGAAGTCTCGGGGTAATCTGAGACCATCGGGCTGCTCGTTTAAGATCCGGAAGAGAACAGACGTTAAGTTCTGCTTAAGCGTACCTGGATGTCATTCAAGGCTAAACTGCCCAGCGTTTCTCTTTTGTGTGATGATGGAGGAGCAAATAGTAACTGATCATAAATAGCTTCGTCCACAAGTGCTGATTAGTGGAACTAATGTATCGCAGAACAATGTGCAGAAAGGAGAATAAATATGTCTT
>CM029366.1:31331560-31394060 GCA_017165825.1 Hepsetus odoe
GCACCACCTAACGCTCACATGAGACAGACAGACGCCGTCCCGGGGCAAGGCCTCGGGCCCTGAGCTAGTTCTGGTCTTCTGAATGAGGCCTTCCAGGCACCAGCATTGATTTTTATTTATTTATTTATCTACGATTGTTCGTTTTTAGAAGTCGCAACCTTTTGAACATGTGCAATGTGCTCAAACGATTCGGAAATTTAGATGTTAAAGTCTCAGTTTTAACAAACGGGCGTGAATCAGGCTCTTTAAACAGGCGTTCGGCTCACACTCGGGACGCGACCCATCAGCCTTCGTTTTTAGATTTCGAAACGACTTATTTAGCCCTCAGGGAGTCTGAGCTCAGTTATTACTGTCGGGGTTGGAGGCAGGATGTGGGTAGTAAACGCAAAGCAAACTCTTTTAAATTAGAACAAATCATGAACCAAAAGCAAGCAGGAAGGAGCGAGGGATGACATGACGACAGGAATCACAAGCAGGATTAGGAACGACAAAATAAAACAAGACAGTGACACACAAAGGACATCAAAAAAGACCAAACACACAACACCTGGGGCAAAGGGCGGAGCCTTGACCAGGAGTCAGGTCTGAAGGGGCGGGGCCAAGGACCCAGAGGAAAAAAAGATGAACGTAAACAAATATATGAGAAACACACACACGTGGACCAGGCCATCGCTTGGGACTGGGAGTGGTGGCTAACAACCATGTTCACAAAAAGAATAACTCGTGAAATAAAAAATAAAAAATATCTAATCATTATAGGATTCATTTCCTATAAAGAAAACACAGTTCAAGGCTGGATTATGGAGCTTTTAAAAAAGGACAGGGACACACAGGGGTCTTTATTGGAAAGACAGAACTGTCCCCTAAAAACAAAAAGAGAATTTTAGTTTGGTTTTAATAAAGATATTTAATTTGCTGTATATGATATCCTCTCTTATTGTCAGCCCGTCACTTAGTGCACTGAGCCCTGGCCAATAAGCAGAGACTTATCTGAAGTTTATCCATGTATGAGACATGGTGAAAGTGAAAGTGAAAGTGACGGTTTGCCGTTGTGCACCGCTCACAGTGAACCACAACTAACTGCGTCCTCTGTATTTAACACACACACACACACACACCGTCCAGCAGGGGCAGCCATATCCAGCACCTAGGCAGCAGTGATGGGGACGGTACCCTGCTCAAGGTACCCTGCTCAAGGGTACCTCAAGACAACAACCTCCCCGGGATTCACGACCTTTAAAAAAGCCGCTTGTGGTAGATGCATAGGCAGTGGCGGCCTAGTGTTTAGGGATGTGGCCCCAGGATCGGAAGGTCGTGGGTTTGAATCCCACTCCAGAGGTTTTTTCTGAGGTTCCCTTGAACAAGGTATGGTCCCCTTCACTGCTCCCCAGGTGCTGGATATGGCTGCACACTTGAGGGCCACAGCAGATGCTTAATGGGACGTAATAATAATAACATTAAAACACTAAGAACAGTCAGAAAGTGGTTTTTCGGTATCAGTGGAGATTCAGACCAGTTTCGGAAGTTTGTGTCCGATTTCGGAAGTGTGGCTCCGCCCCTGGATGCAGGTTTGTGCCACAAGAGTCTGGTTTAATCATGAAACCTCAAAATTGCTGCTTTTTTCTAACAGGCCCTGCTGGCAGGCAGAGCTAAAGCATCCTTTCCTACCGTCTGTCACCTTGAGAACAGACCGGAGAGTGTTAACAGAATTAAATACGGCACGAATACGGAAACAGGTAGCGAAACACAGGCGTAGACTCGAAAACACACCCATCTGAAATACACAGACTAGCACACACTTGTGCACCGCACACACACGCACACACACTACTCGTAGCACTTGTTAGCACCTCTCCGTGCTGAAGGGTAGCGTCTCACAAAAGCTGTTACAATTCACACTCCTTCGTCACAGAGGAGGTGTGTTTGACATCGTCTCACAGATCCAGTCAGCCGCTCACTCTACCTTCTGCCCAGCAACACGAGATCCAGCGTCACCTCCTTCCCAAAAAAACTACCAAAACAAAGTCGGTTTTGAATGAACAGATGTCATTTCTCCGAAAGTCGTAAAATCTGTTCTTTCTGGAAAACTTCCCACAGAAGTGAGCCGGGACAGCTGAAATGGTTAGAAATAAGGTTTCAATTCTATTTATTTGTCAATTATATTTCTAGTTTGCCATGAATCGGAAACATAATTGCGCCGAATATTTTTATCATTGAGCACAAATGACTTGTTTGAATTCAGCATGTGACAAACACTTTGTACACTGAAACACTGGAGATGTTTATTCAATATTCCAACACTAGGAAACCATTCTTAATCATTTTTGCTGCTTTTTAAGAGCTCGCTGGTGATCAAAATGGGCGTTTATTCACTTTATGGCACGGTAATTCATATTTCTTATAATGATTTGAAATATACTGCATCTGATTCCTGATATTGTTCCGTAAGGTTGTTTTATTCATCGTTTTTTATGAGTATTTTTAATCATTATTCACACTGAAAGTGAAAGTGACTACCCTCGTCATTGTGAAACGCAGCACAGCACAACACCATGAAACCTCTGCGTTTCACCCACACACACACTCGCAGCAGGGGGCAGCTATTGAAAGCACCCGGGGAGCAGTGACGGGGACGGTACCTGGCTCAAGGGTACCTCAGGGCAACCTAATGGTGAGGGAATCAAACCCACAATCTTCAGATCTGGACCAACTCCCTCACCACGAGGCCACCGCTGCCCCTAATCAATTATATATGATTTATTATTGTTATTATCTGTAAATCGTATTAAAAAATGATGACAGATGTGTGTTTAGGTCGGTAACTGTGTGTTGGTGTCTTCTCCAGTGCCCGGTCCAGTTCCTATGGAGTCCATTCAGACGGGCCCGTATGAAGAGAAGATCTTCATGCAGTGGAAGGCTCCTAACGAGACCAACGGCATCATCACTCTTTACGAGGTGAGAAACGAAAGCCCTGGATCTCCTGCGTCTTTGAACCAAGAACCTTGAGGCTGTAAATCCAAGAGGTTCCTCAAAAAGCAGCATTTATAACATTATTTTTACATTTATTTTAATATTGCACTAATCATACAATATATAATAGAAGCCATTTATACCTAATCTAATTAATCTAACCTAATTAATCTAAACTCATTTAATTACTGTATGACTAGATTTATCATATACAAAAAATAAAAAAATAGATTTAATGATATTATGTAGAATTATTTCATAAGTAAAAATGAAATATTATTTCTTATATTTAATCGAATTTAATGTCATATAATTTAATCACTATATGCCTGGATATCATTCCTTTATATATGTTATTTATATAACCTTTTGTTATGTATAATTAATATATGATTTAATGTGTAATAAAGACATATCTTTATTGTTTTATTGTTTATTTCATCAAATTCATCTGAGTTAATGTAATATAAATTTACACAATAGACATACAAAAATTAAGCTATAAATAATAATTAATTATATAGAATGTTTTTGTTTTTATGTATAACTAAGATATGATTTACTATGTAATAATTCAATATTATTATCGTTTTATTCAAAAGCTGCATAGCTGGACAATATAGATATTTTTGATTAAGTATAAATAAAATGAATGCCCTAAATATTATAATAGAATAAATATTCGTTTCATGTGTATTGATATGTGGGTTTGGTTGCCGTCAAAAATTGCTTTTACTATAAATTTTAGTATGAAATCTGCGATACGAGCTTTTTCACGATCGTAGTGACAGCAGAGAAACCGCTGCCGTTCATCTTCTTCATAATGTGGTCTTTCTAAATCAATAACTGTTGCTCTGGATCTGAGAACCTGAGAGTTTTCTCGAAAGAAAAGATATCATCCCTGCATCCCTGACTAACCTTTTAAAGCGACCATTACCGATCTCGAAATGCTGGAACCTTCGGTGGCCAAACCCGACCTCCTGCTAAACGCTTATCGATCTCCTCGTTGAAATCACCTGAAACGCTCAAGCCCACATGCAAGGTGTGATGTTTGGTTTTGTGCCTGATAGAGGCACAAAAGAGCTTCAGCGTCCGCCTTACGTGGCGAGGCGGAGGCGAGGCATTGTCCTTTTGTCCTCAGGTACCATGTAGTTAGTGGTGAGCCGTCTCCGTGATTAGAGGACTGGCAGGATTTACCAAATGTATCGAGCGGACACAATACACTCCCATTTGGTGAGGTAATTGCTGTAATAGCCTTCATTGATTTTAATTAGGAGCGTCCAATAGAATTATCGGAGGGATCTGAGGATGCTTCCCTTCTTTTTGCTTTTAGTGATGCAGGCGAATTAGACCTGGGACAATGCTTTTGGAGAATAAAGAGGAAGATGAAGGGATGGATGGATGTGGAGCAAGAGTGAAAGGGAAAGCTGAAAAAGGGAAGGGGGGGTGTTGGAAACAGTAGCGACGGTCGGAGGCAGATTTAAAACCCAAATCAGCCAAGACGCGTTCGGTCCCTGAACTCTGCTTCTTTAGTTTTGTACCGGAGCTACAGTAATGAATAAATCATGATTTTATTTGATCATTTTTTGGGTATTTTATTTTCATTTGATTTATTTCTGTAGCTACAAAAGATCACACAAGATTCGCTGATGGTCATTACTTATGTTCTAAATTAAACGTCTACATAACCTGTTACAGAACCTGGATGCACTGTTGTCCGTGAACCAGTAGGTTGCAATGAGGAACCCTTGAGCAAGGTACTGTCCCCATCACTGCTCCCCGACCGCCAGATACGGCTGCCCCCTGCTGCACAGTGTGTGTGGATGAGGATGTGTTTCTGTGATGTGCTGTTGCAGTGACAAAATAGTCACTTTCGCTTTCATATGTAGCGTTACTTTGTAAAAATGTATCTTTATAGATAAACAAGTGTCTAAAGAACGTTTCCTACATGCAACGCAATCCGGAACCTTCCTAGATGAGCAGCAGTGTGAGAACATGTCTCTATCAGTCAGATTGGACATTAAAACGGTTTTTACCCGTCGTGCCCCCGATTTCAAAGTCCTTGGTTTTGGATCGGATTTGTATTATTGAGATTATTTATTCTCTGTCGACTCCTTTGTTGTTCTCTCTTGTAAAGAGAATATTGGATCCACGCAACCTCGTCCCATTGTATCACTCTGTAAACCAGAGGAGACAATAAAGGTCATTCTTACCCTGAAGACGGCTCATTGACACAAAGACGACACAGAAAATGTCTGGAGAGACGCTGAGATTCAGAGACGGTGCCTAAATAAATCAGAACTACAAGGAGGGGTGAAAGCATCTGCTTTTTACAAGTGAATTAGGATTCCTTCGCAGGTCAATGGGTAGCGCTGTCCCCTCACAGACAGAATGTCCTGGCGCGACGGTCCAAAACCTCTTTGTGTAGAGTGGACATCCCTGTGTCCTCCCTGTGTCTGTGTGTGTTCCCACTGGGAGCTCCGGTTTCCAAAGACCTGCAGGCGAACTGGAGATGCTAAATTGTCCCGAAGGTGTGTGTGTGAGTGTGTGTGTCTGTGTTTCTGTCCTACGATGGACTGGAGACCCGTCCAGGGTGTCCCTGGCTTGCACTCTGTGTGAGTGAGTCCCTTTCACGCCACCCCTCACCTAATCCACACAGAGCGTTTCCAGTGGGAGGGGGTTGAGTTTGAAAGCCTCATTTTTTAATGAAATGAAAAAGTGTTCAAGTGTTAAAACTCATCTACACAAGTTTCTAAGAGCTTCCTGAACTTTGCTCAACATCTCATTCTTTTAATGTCATTTTTTTCAGTTGTATGATTCTGCACAGCAGCCAATTAGGCAGAGAGGACACTGCACACATCAGTTTTGACTACAAATAAACACTCCAGCTCCCAAATCTCACTGTTATCATGGAGCTCAAACAAAGCCGAGTCTGGACCGGGCTTTCCTGTGCTTTTGTATACACAGAAGAACTAAAGCAAACGAGAAGGATGTGAGGTGGATATTAATCTCTTCTGCAGCGAGAGCTGGAGCAGCATTTTACTGGCGGCTGATATTTAAAGTGAAGCGCTTGAACTTGAGGGCCCTTTAATGGTGATGAAGGCGTTAGTGTTGTAGAGGCTTTCGTGGATTTTCCACAAGCAGCTCAAACACAGCCCTTCACCAGGGCCGGTGTTGGCATAGTGATTCGGGACCAGGCCTCAGGATCGGACGGTCGTGGGTTCGAACCCCAGACCGGTAGGTTACTCCGAGGTACCCTTCAGCTCCCTGGGCTCCCCGTGCTCCCCAGTATGGCTGCCCCTTGCTTCACGGTGTGTGTGGTTTCCATGGAGAGGATGCATTTCCTTATGGTTCACTGTGGACTGTCTCACAATGGCGAATAGTCACTTTCACTTTTGCTCATGTTGGCTGTTTCCTGAACCCCGCGTTCAGATTTCGCTGACCAGCTACAGGACCCGCCTCAGTCTTAAAAACCAAACCTATCTGGAGAGACTGGGAAGACTCTGACCGCTCTCGATCGTCATAGGGATCATTAGAGACGCGCTGATGCTGAACGTCACTGCTATTTTCTCTCATGTTTCCTAATTCCAGTAAAAAATCTCCCGGGATTTGAAATATCAGTCAAATTTTAAACACCTGTCTGATGCCGATCTCGTTTTTACCATCAAAAAACTGCTCTGACTCCGATATTATTGACCGTGCTTATGAATAAAGCAGATAATTATTTTCTAATAAGCACTTTTTTAATTGATGGTTTGCTTCCAGTCGACTTTTGTCCTTCGCCAGATCTTCCGCACCTTTTTTCTGAAAAAAGTCTTAAAAGGTAAAAAAACAAACTTAATAGCGGTTAATCTGATTCTCTGTTGACTTTAATGAGGGGAGTGAGGTGTGGGGTGCCAGTGTGTGTGTGTGTGTGTGTGTGTGTGTGTATTGACACGGGGCCCTGACCCTGTTGTCCCACAGCTAATTGGGGAATCAAGCGAAGGGTGGTCCATTGATCCTGGCTTGTTCGAGAGCACCTCACTCGCAAGCTAAACACACCAAACAAAAACACCCGCGGTGTGAGTCTGGGATGATCATCTGAGCGCGACTACGATGTGTCCTGCATGAGGATCCGCTCTTTTGAACCTTTTCTTTTAATCTCTCCCTACAAAACAGCCTTCCACTATCAAGTCATTGAGGCTTTTCAGAAATTAATTGCCTCGCTGACAAAATAAAGGGAAGAATCTGAAAGACACGCCAGGGGGAGGAAGGAAAGGAAGACAGCGATAAAAGCAGGATACGACTCTCCGCGCTAATCGTCCCTTATTAATCAACGGGGAGGGTTTTTTTTTCCTCCTTTACGGGTTGAAAACGTGCCCTCTCTTTTTCCGTCTCTTCACAAGTGAGAAAAAAAGCACAACACCATTTTGCTTTGTCCTTGATCTTTGTTTGCTTTAATTTGCACGTCCTCTTTTGGGGAAGTGCTGCGATGACGCGATTACCTCGGCCACCTCGGCCGCCTGGAGACCCGCCCCTCGGTGCCCAACGGGGGCTTTGTTTACAGAGAGCGCTTTTTTGAAAACTTGACAGCTCTCCGAAGGAAAGGAAGGCAATCAGGATAAATCAGCACCGAGGCGCTACTTAACCAGTTTTTGTTTCTGTGCCCGAGAAACAACGCACTCCTCTTGAAGAGGCGGTTTTGGGGAGAGGCCCATTTTAACACATGATTGATGGTCATGGATGAACTTCCTCGTTAGATGAATTATCACCAGCCGTGAACGCAGGAAGCAGACAACCCAGCGAAGGCTGAAGGAGCAAACAATACACTTCTGTTAAAGTTCGTCAGGCTTGTTATATTACACTGAAATGCCTTACAGGTTCTAGATAAATAGATTGTTAAATGTCCCATGAATGAGTTACAATTTCAAATGGGTGCAAACATTAAACCACAGTTCTGTAGACGCAGGAAACGTGCTTAACAGAAGATCACCTCCATTAGTCACAGGTCGTCAGTCCATCGCAGGACAGACACACAGACCTAGGGGTCAATTTATCATCTCTGATCCTCCTGACCTTCAGGTCTTTGAATGTTGGAAGGAAACCGGAGCTCCTAAAGGAAGCACACAGACACGGGGAGATCATGTGCACTCCACACAGACCGTCCCACCTGGGAATCAAACCCAGGACTTTCTCGCTGTGAGGTGACGGCACTGCCCACTGCAGACCGAAATTATATTTATCTGTATTCATTTGATTTTGACCAAATCTCTGTAAGGGCCTCACTCCTAACCGTGGTCATCTTTAGCATAGCATAGGTACTTGCCTATGGACCAAGAGGTTGCAGGTTTAAAACCACCTTCAGCCATGCTGCCATCGGGTTCCTGAACAAAACCCTTAACCCCAGTCATCTCCTGGGAGACTGCAATAAGAAAAATGGAAGTCGCTCTGGATAAGAGTGTCTCCTAAATGTTGTAAATGTCAACGATACCCACACAAGCTGTGATCACAGTTTTAATGAATCCACCTTGTGCAGAGAGCGTCCTTCAAAGAGACACAAACTCACACATGCAGCTACTCACACACACCTCAGCTGCCACACACACTTCATGGACATCTGAAATGTCTTGAGCAATGTCTCCACTCACATTAAAACGGGGCAGGCCAAAGGAAAAGAAATGAAAGTGGACTTCAAAAAGAAAAGAATGGACGACTTGGGAGATGCAATTACTGGCCTTAATAGTGAAAAATATAAAATTAAATGTGACTTTTTGGTCTTCTGTGTTCTTTATCTGTTCAATTTCCTGTATGTCACTGAATGAGCAGAAGCTGAATAACTATTTGATTCTAAATTATATAGAATAACATACATTCATGCACTTTTTACACCTTTTGGGGACGTTAGGTGTAGAAGAAGCAGTACCCAGTATATCTGGCTCATAATACAGTCCATCCAAAGACTATTTTACTTTCATTAAACTGTGAATATCAGACTGACCAGCTCTTTGATTGACGGAAGTGAGTTTCGGTCTGGACACTTCCCATTGGTTAGAGCTCTTTGTCAGGATTAAGATCCAAGGAGCGTTTGTGGCATAGTGGACGTATTAGGAGACCTTAACAAAGACGAACAGCCCATCGAGGGCTGACAGAAGAGTGGAAAAAAATCTCAGCCCTCCCAGAAAGCCTCTCTGCATTGTTTTCCTCGCTCTCGTTGATAAGTGAGTGCAGGCACTCGAGCTGAGAGGACGGCTGACCCCCGAAAACCCGTTAAGGGGGCTACGCCGCTCCCTCCGCTCAGGCTAATGTTTTTATTTACTGTTTATCATGATTGCGTCGCGGGCGAAGTGCTGTCGAGCTCGTCCCGAACGTGCCCAACTGGAGCACCATCACTGTAAAGTGCATTTAAGTAAAAAGGCACAAGGTTTAGGCGCAGTGAATCGGACTGAGAAAAAGCCACCTTGAAAGCTCGCGAGTCCCGAGGCGCTCGATGCAAATGGCCGCACCTCGGCCTGCTCGTTTACACGCCCCGAATCTCCAGAGAGGGCGACTCCAAAAAGAAGCTTGACGTATATTCCTCTTCCAGTTCTCCAGATTTGCATTCGAAGGGAGGATGTAATGGGTGTCGATAGCAGATGTCTTCAATCTCGGCAACGGAGAGAGGAGCACGCAGCACTTGGAGCTCTTTTAAAATCTTCGCCGTTGAAAGTCCACATGGGACGGTGTCTGGATTCGTCTCACCGCTTTGTGACTACTCTGCTGGGGTTGAGGGAGATTGCCGGTTGCCAGATCCTTGAATCTTTCATTTGGATGCAAATGCTGTGCGATGTTTGTGTGGCTGGAGGCTCTTGTGTGAAAGGACCCTGTCTTCTGCTCACTTTCTCGGTCTCTACCTCACTCAACTTGCCAGCTACTCTCTCGCTCTCCCACCACCCCCCATCCCTCCATCCTTCTCTTTTCACCTCCCCCTCTCTTCTCCCAGTGGGCAGGCAGCTCTTTAAACATTGATTATTGCTCCAGATGCAGTCGGTGCAATCAAATCTGGCTGGTCCAGTTTTTGTCAGCCTGGCCTCAACTTGAGGAAATAATGAAGATCTTGGCTTTAATTTCAGATCAGCTTTCAGCAGGACTGAGATACGGGCGTTTAATCACCCGTCCCCTTAATCACCCCACTTAAAAGTCAGCAAATTTGCAGAATCGCAAATGACACTTTGATATTTCGTGCTGTCAGTTTTAGTTGGAGAAGGTCGAGCCACAAATGATTTTAATTCATTTTAAAGGATCATTTTTGAAGGAAAATGTTCAAAAACATGGTAATGGCATAATCGGTCCAAGTGAGAGCTCCAGGTTTTACACAAAGAACGATATTGACCCCAACAAGGACCCGGTCGGCAGCCGGCCTTGCGAGTCATTAGAGCTCATCTTTCTGGATAAATGACCTCTTGAGTATCTCTGTCCGACTGCGAATCTGAAGGAAAGCTGTGAAAACAAAGACCGTTCTTTAATCAGAGATAAAATAAGGCTTGAACGAGGCTCCAACGTCGTAAAGTGTTTGGCTCTGCATCTGATGGATCTGCGGGGAGGAGATTTGAAGCTGCATCGTTCCACCAGTTCACAGCTCAGACAAGGCCGTCCCTTCTGTTCATCAGAGCAGAGAGGGGTGAAGGAAGTCACAGAGAGGAAAACAATCACATGAAGGAGCCGCAAAGTTCAGTGCTTGAGACGTGATTAAAGCTCTGAAGCCCTGAAGACAACTGGCCGGTTCTGGATGGAGGCTAAAAAAAAACATTACTCAAGAAAAAACACATTAAACCGTGTCTGGAGTTTGGGAGAAAGCACCAGACTGAGGCAGGAATGAGATACATTTCACCAGTTCTGATGGTCGAGGGAAGTTCCTTCTACCACTGAGGAGCTGAGACTGAAGAGTCTTGATGTTCTGCTTTGTGGGAATGTGGGTTCTGGATCTGTTGTAGGTTCTGATGGTCTTCAGGGCTTTTCTATGGTACTGTGCAGTTAAATGGATTCAATTAAATTTGATTCAGTTGGATTCGATTCATTTAAATAGATTAGATTTGATTCAACCAGATTTACTCCAATCCAAACCCCCAGACAGGATTCAGTTCAGTTCAGTTCGATTCAATTCCGTTCAATTCAGTTCACTTTGTTCAGTCCAGTTAATTTTATTTCATTACAGTTTAGATTAGTAAAATTGTTGTATTAATTTAATTAGATTTAATTGAGTTTAGTTTCGCCCATTTAATTTTATTTAATTGTATTTTATTATTCAGTTATTTTATTTTTTATTTTATTCATCTGTTCTGTTGTTTCTAGGATAATTTTTAGTTGACCGTTGCACCGTTGTCTCGGAGTAACTTCATTTCACTGCAGATTGTTAGACTCAGGTCTGTTGCTGACTCAGCTTAATTACTGACTTTACTCAGTCCAGCTTATCTAGGCTTAGTTTGAAGGCTCTGTTAGAAGAACAGTTTTGCTCTCATTTAAATTCAGTTTAAGTGCACATTGAACGCTCTAACCTTTCTTTGGTGAGACGTTTGATTCAACTCTCTCTCTCTCTCTCTCTCCCTCCCTCCATCTCATAAGATCTTCTGGAATGATCTGAATAGGTCTTTATCTGTTTTTATTATTTTCTATCCAATGATCTGATAATTGCAGCCCCCAAATGTCAGCTTAGCCTTTTGCTGCCCAAACCGTGAACATCAAAAATACTCAGATACAGAAGGAAATGTAAATATGAAAATCTAAAATTGTGAAGAGTAAGTAGTTTTAAAATAATACAGAAATGATGGATAATTCTAATGGTCTATGAACTGTTTGAATGATGTTGAAGGAAGTTTTTTGTGTTTTGTTATGTCATTTAAATTACATTTTCATGATCAAATATTTTAATTATTGCAAATATGTATATGGTATTATTCTATTTAAAACCAATTGTGTAATTATAGCACTAAATACAGTATCACAGTGTAATTGAAATATTAAACACAGTATTACAGTGTAATTATATATAAAATACATTATTACAGTGTAATTACAGTATTAAATACAGTTCTTCAGTGTAATTATAATATTAAATGCAACATTATAGTGTAATTACAGTAATACAGTATTACAGTGTAATTATGTATTAAATACAGTACTACAGTGTAATTACAGTATTAAATTCAGTATTACAGTGTAAATAATATTAAATACAGTACTACAGTGTAATTATAATAATAAATGCAAAATTACAGTGTAATTATGATATTAAATACAGTATTACAATGTAATTACAGTATTAAATACAGTATTAGTGTAAATATAATATTAAATACAATACTACAGTGTAGTTATAATATTAAATGCAAAATTACAGTGTAATTATGATATTAAATGCAGTATTACAGTGTAATTACAGTATTAAATACAGTATTACAGTGTAATTATAATTTTAAATGCAAAATTACAGTGTAATTACAGTATTAAATACAGTATTACAATGTAATTAGAATATTAAATACAGTAATACCGTGTAATTACAGTATTAAATACAGTATTACAGTGTATTTTATAGTCCCGCAGAAGAAGACAAGGATCCGGAGCGGCTCTAATTAATAATAAGTGAACTTCAGGCTTGGAGGTCCTCACAGTCAGTAGAACAGGAACAGTTTGGGATTTAAAACAGATTTTGTGTGATTATAACAACAAAAAAATACTATCTGACCCGGTTCCATGTAGTCTGGTCCAGACGTCTGACAGCCTGGGGAAAAACATCTTCCCTGTCCTGGCAATAACGTCCTGTACGATGCCCTAGCATACAGGACTTAATTGCCAGGATAGGGAACATTTGGGATGTGGGAGGGGTGAGTGGAGTCTTTTACGGTTGTCCCTCAGTCCCTGCTGTAGGGACAGTCAGAGACATTGCGGTTCCCATTTCAGGACATGATGCAGCTGCTGTGGACTGTTTGTGGTCAGTCCTGAGAAAGGTGTGAAGAATTGGGCTTCGGCAGTTTAAAGGTCGTGTTATTTGTCATTTAAACATTTTACACAATCTTCAGCAGGTGTGTGAGTCACATACAGTATCACATGCGATCAGAAACAAGGCAACAATATCGATTAAGACATTTCTTAAAGAGAAAACACGATCAAAAATTACATTTCCAGCAGGGTCGGGTTCAGGCTTGACCCATTTTTCTACACCTCATTCCCATACTCTCTACAGCTAACACACACACACACACACACACACACACACACACACTGTTCAATAACTCTGAAACCTCTTCGCACCATACACTGAATGGGAAATTGACCCTTTTCAGATCGACTCTGCTCAATTAAACTCGAGCCCTACTTTTTTGTTCAGTCATGCATTGGCCCACCAGTTAGCCGGCTGCCACAGGGCTTTACTCACACCTCGGGCCAACTCTCTCTCCCACTTACGACAACCAGCACTGACCCCGAGCTAAAGACTGAGAGAGAGGGAGAGGGAGAGAGAGAGAGAGAGAGAGAGAGAGAGGTTCTTTCTTACCTCTGCATTTTGTTCTTTCATTCCAGCAGCAGCAGATTTGGGGCTGTTGTCTCCCACAGTAATGGGAGTTAAGTGGAGGCTTATGACAGAGCAATGGGCCGTCCATCGATCGATGGCCGTCCAATGACCTTTCAGTCTTTTCAATCAGTCGGGACAAACGAACACGTTAATAAGTGTTTGTGCGACGCGGGGCAGAGGGAGACGGTTCAGTTCCATCACATTTGTTAAACGTTTTCCATAATAGTTATGTCACGAAGCGGCTTTAAGGGAGACCAGAAGGTCGGTCGTTCATCGAAGGTGGAGGCGGGCAGACGGCAGAGGTCATAGAGGTCATTTATTTAGTGTGGCGGGTTCGGAGCTGATTCAGAGCTTAAAAAGTGTCACGACGACACCGTGATGTGCTGCTTAATACTGATAGAGATCTTTCATCTTCATTAGAGTCTGCAAACGTCTTGAGCCCCTTATTTCTTTACATTTTGCTGGGAATCCACCCACTCAGCGTTCAGCATCAGCAGTAAACGAATCACCTGATCATCTGGAATCATCTGCACCTGTTCCTTCACTGCTTCATGTCTTGAGTGAGACGCTTTGTTCTGCTTGAAGGTTCAGACGTAGATCACTGTGTGGATTAACCAACACAGAACTATCAAACTGCTCAGGGACAGAGACTGGACTGAACATGAGAGACAACAACACTGTCCTTCAGGAAGATCTGGAGAACTGCTCAGGTGCAGAGACTGGACTGAACATGAGGGACAACAACACTGTCCTTCAGGAAGATCTGGAGAACTGCTCAGGTACAGAGACTGGACTGAACATGAGAGACAACAACACTGTCCTTCAGGAAGATCTGGAGAACTGCTCAGGTGCAGAGACTGGACTGAACATGAGAGACAACAACACTGTCCTTCAGGAAGATCTGGAGAACTGCTCCTCAACAAAACATTAAAGAAACAGAAAAGTCTGGATATTTGGGATCAAACTTTCAGTTCAATTCTCTCACCAAAAGCCATCCATCCATCCATCCATCCATCCATCCATCCATCCATCCATCCATCCATCCATCATCATTCGTTCGGTTCCTCCAGTCTAAATGAGGTGTTTTATCTCATTAGCTCATTTTCTATGTACTTTAGTTTTACTGGGTTTTTCTGCAGTGTTTTTCTCTTCTACCCACTCCGCTTCGTTTACTCATCACAGCTTATCTTAACTAAGTTTGATGGCATTGGTAGAATAACAGTCCGTTTATGTCCATTTTAGTGCACATTATTAAAGCACAAACGCTTTCTGTACTTCCTGTGACGGTTCGCTTTGATTGTATTTCTCCCCTCGATGCCTTTAACTACGCATCCATCTATTCAGCAGCTCATTACCTCAACCAAGCAGGTCTCCATATTACCCACAAACCTTTTCTCCAGCTCTCCGCTTTTACTTTCATTGGGCAATAAAGAATCTCGGTTTTACGAGGTCTGTTCGATATGACTTCACTGTGGATGGAGTATATCAGCGGGGAAGCAGGGAGAAGTGTACACAGGCCCTCGACTAAAGATAAAAATGGTGTGAGGAAAGTCTGTTTTTAAACGAATGAAAGGCATAAATCAGCAGCTGTTTTTACTCCTTCCCCTGAGGTCCAGAACTGGAAAGGTTTAAAGTGGTCTAAAATGCCAGAATTTATATGTTCTGTATACTATATACATGCTATATAATATGTTTATATATATTAAAAGGAGAATTTATTTATAAAAAAAAAAAAAAATATATATATATATATATATATATATATATATATATATATATATATATATATATATATATATATATATATATATTTATTTATTTATTATAACATAGAATATCTTTATGTCAGCATTATAACAAAAATAATGTTTGTACAAGAACAAAGTTCAAGATGCAAATTTGCTCCTTACAGTTTCCAGTCTCGATTTAAGGTTTTCCAGCTTCTTAGACTCTGATTGACCCAATTTCAATGTTGCTGTGATTTCTGATTAAAAATTATATTAAAGACTGATATATATATAATAGGAAATATAATATAATATAATATAATATAATATAATATAATATAATAACATTTAATTACTTAATTATTAAATATATATTTAATATAATATAATATAATATGTAATAATAACATTTAATTACTTTTATTTTGAAAACAGGTCAAAGGTTAAGCAAACTGTAAAATCTTAACATTTTCTGAAACAAAAAAACCCTCTATTTTATATTTAAAATAAAAATATAAAAATTATCTTGAGCTATTTATCCCATATTTATCTTTTGGTATAAACAATATACTGAATTGAAAGAGACATTTTTTAAATGAATAAAAAAAAATAAAGTGAAAAATATGAAACCCGTGTTAGTTACAATTATTACACAATTTCCAAAAATGGCACTGGTTCCACCTTCAGCACTTTTTGAAGGGATTTTGTAAGACTGGGAGAGAAAAGTGAAGATAAAAGTCTTCAGTCTGCTGGACTGGGGTTCTGTGCTTTGAGTTCTGTAGTTTCAAAGTCCATTTTTTTGTATTGTGATAGTTCTAGATATGAGGTGATTGGAGGAGAAGCTAATAAAGTTTTCTTTTGACCACAGTGTGTGTGTGTGTGTGTGTGTGTGTGTGTGTGTGTGTGTGTGTGTGTGTGTGTGTGTGTGTGTGTGTGTGTGTGCTCTTCCAAGTCAGATTCTATTTGAAAGCATGATTTTCCTTCCATAACCGGGTCTGCTGCTCGTGGCTGCAAGCATGTCTGGGTCTGTGTGTGTGTGTGTGTGTGTGTGTGTGTGTGTGTCACCCACTATGCATGAAAAGCTTTTAGGCAGGAGCCCTGCCAGGCACCCAGCTGTCAATTTATTTGATTTGAATCCTTAAATGAGTTAGAACTGTGAAACATCATGCTAAAAATGTTTTGATTGTCTCTCAAACCCTGTACTTATCAATTTACACAAACATCAATCTCCACAGAGATACGAACCCAGACCGTGTGTGTCCGTGTGTGTGTGTCTGAAGGGTAAGCATTGATGTATCCATGGCGATCTGTCATTTTTAACACCTTTCCACCGTTCTCTGACTAATCCCCCGGTCTGAGGGCAGGTATGACCTCTCCGGTCGGGTAAGATCAGCAGGTGGAACCGAGCGCCGCGTGTTTTGGCGTCTTTACTTGAAATGAGCCCATGCCGCTCTTATTGTTGGATGCGCCGATTAAAAAGAAGTGATAATAAAGGAGATCAGAGAAAGTATGAATTACACACACACACAGAGATACTTTATATAGCATTTGGTTAAAGTCTTAGGCCTCCCCTCATTTCATTATACTGGGAACATACGTGTTTTGTGAATCCAGTTTAAACACAAAGAGAGTTTCATTCTAACCATCAGTATTCACTACCACCACCGCTATTCTTCAGCACAGCCTCAACCTCTTAGACCAGCTACTTTCTGTAAGTCGTCTACGGGAACAGTTCTCTAGGCTTCCTGAAGGACGTCCCAAAGATCTTCGGATGTCAGCTGTCTTTTGTTTTCCATTCTATCTATCTATCTATCTATCTGATCTATCTATCTATCTATCTATCTATCTATCTATCTATCTATCTATCTATCTATCTATCTATCTATCTATCTATCTATCTATCTATCCATCTAAATAAGCTGTATAAGGGAACACACTCACACAGGGTGTGAATTTTTTTGCTTTGGACCTCTTTTGGTCTTTCTTTTGGACTTGTCTCGTGTTGTCTCTGTCCAGAGAAAAAGCATTACGTCTCTTTGTCTCTGAAGACTGAAGTGTATTTAATGTGCACCTTCTTCTTCCTCAGATCACCTATAAGGCTCTGAGCTCTCTGGAATTTCACGGGCTGACCTGGAGCACGAGCACGCTGAGTCTTTTTAAGTTTCAAACGAAACTCACCATCTCTTCGTGACTTTATCCCGGCACTACCTACTACTTCACCCTGAAGGCCAGCACCAGCAAAGGCTTCGGACCACCGGTCACCACCCGCATCGCCACCAAGATCGCAGGTAGATAGATGATGGGTGGATGGATAGATAGATGGATGGATGGATGGGGGGGTGGGTGGATGGATAGATAGATGGATGGATGGATGGGGGGGTGGGTGGATGGATAGATAGATGGGATGGATGGATGGGGGCTGGTGGATGGATGGATGGATGGACGGACAGACAGACAGACAGATAGACAGACAGACAGATGATAGATAGATAGATTGACAGACAGATAGACAGACAGACAGATGATAGATAGATAGATTGATTGACAGACAGACAGACAGGCAGATAGACAGACAGATGATAGATAGATAGATAGGATTGACAGACAGACAGACAGACAGACAGACAGATAGATAGATAGATAGATTGACAGACAGATGATAGATAGATTGATAGACAGACAGACAGACAGATGATAGATAGATAGATTGAGACAGACAGACAGATAGACAGACAGACAGATGATAGATTGACAGACAGACAGACAGATAGATCAACAGACAGGCAGATGATAGATAGATTGACAGACAGACAGACATAGATAGACAGACAGACAGATGGATAGATAGATGGATAGATTGACAGATAGACAGATGATGGATAGATAGATAGATTGGACAGACAGACAGACAGACAGACACAGACAGCCAGACAGACAGATAGACAGACAGACAGACAGACGGACATGAAGCAGTGAAGAAACAGGTGCAGATGATTCCAGATGATCAGGTGATTCGTTTACTGCTGATGCTGAACGCTGAGTGGTCGGAACCACTTTATCTAGAACCGTGTATCTTAGACACTTGCAGCCTGCCAGAAAGACATTTCTTCCCATTTCTTTCATTTAATTGACACAATAACAAAAAGAAAAGCAGGGGACTCCCATCAGCACTTAAAGAAAGGAGTGGCGGCGTGTGTTCTCTATACATTTTATTGAAATAGTTACAGAAGAAAAATAAAAAGCTCATATTTTCTTCTGTCCGCAGCTCCATCGATGCCTGAGTACGAGACTGACTCTCCTCTCAACGAGACAGAAACCACCATCACCGTTCTTCTAAAGCCTGCTCAGTCCCGAGGAGCTCCAGTCAGTGAGCAACCTTCTCCCTTCACTGTCCCATCTCCAACTTCCCCAATTCTGTCCTCAAATATTTCTCTACATCCATCAGGCTTCATCCTGCGTGAGAGCTCAGTTCTGAAAGACTGAAGTTACTTTTCGTTGGAAGATGAAGTTTCTGCTGTTTTGGTGCTTTTTGGGATTTATTTAATCTCATCTGAAGCTGAGAAACTGACAGAAAATAAATAAGATCTGGTCCTTCAGCCTATGGGGGGGCATATTGAGGCTAGGTGTCGAGGAACGTGTCCATCAACCAGGCACCGGGGGCAACGTCTTCAGCCCAGGCTTTTTGCGACTCTGTCTGCAGCTCCTGTTCACCTGCCAGCTGCTGAAGCCAGACTGGATTAGCTCTTTAAATATGGATCCAGAAGCTCAGTAATAAAAGATGCAGGAGATGAAACTATCCTCCCGTTCCTCCCGTTCCTCCTGTTCCTCACGTGTGGCCTCCTGCTCCTCCTCGTTCCTCTCGTTCCTCCCGTTCCTCCCGTTCCTCCCGTTCCTCCTCTCAGAGAGCGCTGGAGATGTTTAACAACCCGAACGTCTTAAAGGACTCATTCAAATCCGTGTCATTTGTATGCTGAGACTTTAAGGCGCTCCTGGTCCGTTTGGACTCGCGCTGGCAAAGTAACAGAGCTTCCCTCTGTCCTCACTGCCCCTCTTGTCCTCGCCTAACACGGTTCCTATCACGCAGCAGAACTGCGCTGAACCCTCAACGAAAAAGAGACAAGATAATAAAAAAGCTTATTTTTGATATTAAAGTGAATTAAATCGAATAAAATATTGATATCACCATTAACACTATAATCATACCAAGACTTTACCAAAATTACTCCCCAAAAAAAGAGGCGAAATAACACGAAAAAAACAATAATCTTCAAAATATATCCTGTCTATTTGTTTGTTTTTTTATATTCACACTGAAAATTACTCATAGTTGATAAAATAGGAACCTGAATTAGTTTCTCTCTCTGTCTCTCTCTCTCTCTGTCCCTCTGTCTCTCTCTCTCTCTCTCTCTGTCTCTCTCTCTCTCTCTCTCTCTCTCTCTCTCTCTCTCTCTCTCTCTCTCTCTCTGTCTCTCTCTCTCTCTCTGTCTCTGTCTCTCTCTCTCTCTGTCTCTCTCTCTCTCTGTCTCTCTCTCTCACTCTCTGTCTGTCTCTCTTTCGCTCTCTCTGACACTCTCTCTCTCTGTCTCTCTCTCTCTCTCTCTCTGACACTCTCTCTGTCTCTCTCTCACTCTCTGTCTGTCTCTCTCTCTTTCGCTCTCTCTGACACTCTCTCTCTCTCTGTCTCTCTCTCTCTCTCTCTCTCTCCTTTTCATGTTTTTCTGGTTCCTCTGAGCCTTTCTTCTGCTCTTCCTTCTTTATTTCCTTTTATTCCCTTCATCTTCTCTCTCACTTTTCCTCCCCTTCTTCTTTCACACCTCCCACTGCTCTGTCTCTGCCTCTCTCTCCCTCTCCATTTCTTTCTTTCTTCTCTCTTTTACTTGCCTTTTTTTCATCTCTTTCTCATCACGTCTCTTTCTCCTTCTCACCTCTCTCTCTCTCTTTTCCCTCTACACTGAAAGTCAGTCATTTGAAAAGGAAATCTTCTATTTTCTTTTTTTTTCTTTAAGAATGTATATATATATATATATATAATAAATTTAAATGGGAGACAGGTCGTCCTCTTTGGTCCTAAATAATTATCCCTCATGAAGGACGCCGGAATTAGCTTGTATTATTTGGCGTCTTTAGGGCGAATCAGGCTTTTTCCTAATTGCACATAATAGTGAAGTACGTTCATGGCATAGTCAGATATAATTGCAAACAAGCACATTAACGATGAAAGCTCAAAAGATGTCCTTATCTATTCATGTAGTTCAGACTGAACACAGTCCTGCCCTTCCACGTCCTCAAGGCCCCTTGATGCTCTTCAAAAGCCCTGTCCTGCTCCCAGCCCTCCTCCTCCTCCTTTCCTTTAGCTAATTGCTGCAGAGATTTCTGCTGGCTTTGTATTATGCATCGCTTCATAGAACCTGAATTTTTAGAACCTAGAGAACAAGTTTAGCAGTTAAAAGATCGTCTGGCCACCCTGATTTGTTTCTTTATTTATAAAACGCTAACAGACGAAAAAATTATCCATAAACCTCCTCTTTGGTCTTCCTCTTCTCCTTCCTGGCAGCTCCATCTTCAACATTCTCCTCCCGATATACTCCTTCCCTGCTCTGGACATGTCCAAACCAACGCAACCCTTGCTTCTCTAACTTTGTCTCCAAAACATCTAACCTGATCTGTCCCTCTAATACACTCATTTCTAATCCTGTCCATCCTCGTCACACCCAACGAACATCTCAGCATCTTTAACTCTGACACCTCCAGCTCCGCCTTCTGTCTTTTCATCACCATCTCCAACCCGTATAACATAGCTGGTCTCACTAATGTCCTGTCTATCTATCTATCTGTCTGTCTGTCTGTCTGTCTGTCTGTCAATCTATCTATTTATCATCCTTCTGTCTGTCTGTCAATCTATCTATCTATCTGTCTATCATCTGTCTGTCAATCTGTCTATCTGTCTGTCTGTCTGTCTGTCTATCTATCTATCTATCTATCTATCTATCTATCTATCTATCTATCCATTCATCATCTGTCTTTACATCATCTGTCTGTCCGTCCGTCCATCCATCCATCCACCCATCCACCCATCCACCCATCCATCCATCTGTCCATTCATTCATCATCTATCTACCTGCGATCTTGTCTATGTAAATTCTTAGATATACAGTCATATTCAAAAATACACAGTTACAGAAAATATATCAAATGGCAAGTTATAAGAAAAATCAGAAAATATGTAAAAATGTTAAATATGTAAAGTGGCACCTGCTTAACGTGCTGTGTTAATAGCAGGCTTGTTTTAGACGGAAGCATTAAAGCACATCAGTTATTATATACAGCATGTGCAGCGCCAGGCCGATCAGCTGTGCAGTGGCGTGTAGAACAGAAATGCTACTGACAGTATCGGCATCTTTCCAAACGAGAAATATGTTACAAGTGTATCAAAAGGCTTGTCGAATTCCCCCCTAATTGTAGGGAAACCTATAAAACCATGGATGCACCGCAATATCACAGCGCAGAAATCTGGACCTTACAGCTCATACTGCTCATTTTAAAGACTTGCATTCAAGAGACACCGAATTAATGATGGAGGAGCCTGTTAACCTGTTCGCTCCTAACTCTATTTATCAATACACTCAGTGGTTCACGTGGAGTTTTAATAACAAATGGAGTATTTTGCAATTATTGGACCATTTTATAATCTTAAAGCTCTCAGACTCAGAATCCACTGCTGTGATTTTAATGTCATGCCGTGCCCTTATTTCCACTGCTTTGACCACACCGATGTTTTCCCTCTCCAGCGCGTACCAAGTGGTGGTTCAAGAAGAGCGGAAGCAGAAGGTTCGTCGAGCGACGGATGTCACCGAGTGCTTCTCTGTTCCCGTCAGCTTCCGAAACGCCTCCATCCTGGACTCGGCTCATTATTTTGCAGCCGAAATCGCTCCGGTTAGCCTAGCGGCGGTGCAGCCCTTCACCATAGGGGACAACAAGACCTATAACGGTTACTGGAACGCGCCACTGTCTCCTGCCAAGAGCTACAGCATTTACTTCCAAGCTCTGAGCAGGGCCAACGGGGTGAGTCCTGGCAGAAAGGCCAGTCAGTCATGACCATGTCCTTCACTCGTGTTCAAATTGTAATCCAAATGAATAAACCACTGGCACTAATATTCAGTCCTGTGACAACGCTGTCCATTTTGGAAGAGCCCAGTCCAAAGAAAGATGAAAAGTGGACGTATTTAGACGTCCTGTAGTCAAAAATGGGACACTTTTAGGGTTTAAAATGGGAATCAAAGCCTATTTCTACAATCAAATTGCTTTCAGAACTATGAAAAGTCGTTGCCGTTGAAGTTCTGTCGCGCTGTTGCCATTGAGCTTGTTTAGTCCTGGAGTTTTTGTGCAGTTATGTAGCACATGTGAAGGTTTGATGAAGCTGAATGCAGTCTAAACACTTGTTTTCTATACACAACAGTCTATACGCAGCTTCCTGGCTGGCCTGCACTGCCCGGTGCTCCAGCTGCTGCTGTGTGTGGCTCTTGATTTGATTGGATCTTGTTCAATTCAATCTCTTCCTTCGTATGCTTGGAGAAAACCACTCAAAAACAACCTCAAACCGTGACCTAGATAATTTGATCGGAGAGTCATGCATAAAATATGGATTTAGGTTGGCAGTTCAGACTTGATACCACCTTTATCGTTTGGGCTAAAACACTGCGCTGTGATTGATCTAATTCCCAATCTTCAGCGTACAGGAGAGTAAATGGATTTACCAGCTGCCGATTTGGCAGTTATTTATTGTCATTATGATAATGATTTGGAGGGAATGGAAAAAAAATGCTCCTGTCTTCCATGCATATCATCTGTTTCGATGCATAATATCAGTGATATGGACTCGACCCAAGTACTGTGGGGTTTAACGACGCCTGCTGACTGAAATATCTGTCCCACGGCTGAAAAAAGTACAAAAAACAAGAAAGTATTTTTGAAGCCATTAATTCTTTGACAGTTTGTCCATTCCTCAGAGTTTGGAGTTTGGAAATGGTGTAGTTTGAAGACTGGCCCTGTCCACCACTGTGCAGTCTGTAAGAAGTTCTCTTTGATGGACACCGTAGTGTGAAAGGTTGAAGAAGAAAGAAAGATGCTGAAAGACAATCTGACATCGCTTGCAACGGTCAGCATTGTGCATCTTTTAGTATGAATCCACTTTGCTGTCCTTTCAAACTATATGGAAGTGCTGCCTCAACCTAGGGTTGATCAGGATGGTTGGTGCTTCAACTCACCCAAAATCTGCTTAATGATTCAAACAACCAAAGGATGATTCTTCAAGTCAAAGAACCTTTTTAATTTTATATCGAATCATTTCTTGCATGCTCTGGATGTTACGTACTGATCCAGGTCGAGCATCAACACAGACCAAAGAAAAGTTTGCAATCACCACTCTAACATATGGCTTTTATGTTACCCAGTCTGACTTAAATATAATTAAACAAACAAATCAATCATTCAATCCAATCAGTCAGTTAATCAATCAGTCAATCATTCATTCAGTCAGTCAGTCAATCAATATTTCAAACAATCAATCAGTCAGTCAATCATTCAGTCCATCAACCAATTAATCAATCAGTCAATCATTAATTCAGTCAGTCAATCAAATAGTCAGCCAATCAATCAGTCAATCAAATAGTCAATCAATCAATCAATCAATCAATCAATCAGTCAGTCAGTCAGTCAATCAATCAGTCAGTCTATCAATCAATCAGTCAGTCAATCAATCAATCAGTCAGTTGATCAGTCAGTAAGTCAGTCAATCATTTACTCAATCAGTCGATCAGTCAGTGAGTCAGCAAGTCAGTCAATCAATCAATCGATCAGTCAGTCAATCAGTCAGTCAGTCAGGCAGTCATCAGTCAGTCAGTCAGTCAGTCAATCTGTCAGTCAGTCTGTCAGTCTGTCAGTAAGGCAGGCAGTCAGTCAGCCAGTCTGTCAGTAAGGCAGGCAGTCAGTCAGTCAGTCAGTCTTGAGAAAGTAATGGATTAATATAAAGTCAGTCAGTAAGGCAGTCAGTCAGTCATTCAGTAAGGCAGTCAGTCAGTCTGTCAGTCAGTCAGTCAGTCAGTCAGTCAGTAAGGCAGTCAGTCAGTCAGTCAGTCAGTCAGTCAGTCAGTCAGTCAGTCAGTCAGTCAGTCAGTCAGTCAGTCAGTCAGTCAGTCAGTCAGTCAGTCAGTCAGTCAGTCTTGAGAAAGTAACGGATTAATATAAAGTATAATTATAAATATAAATCACTACTGTCTGTTAATTCAGAATAAACATCAAATAAACAAACATTACTCACCACTAATAAACACAAAACCATCACATAGAAAAAGGTATTCCTATGTAGACTTCTGCTTTGGTAACGATTCCAGAACTACGTGTATCTGCAGGTTCCAGGTATCTGCATCATTACTGATGGACTGTCTGCAGACAGAGAACAACTAATTAAACGAGTGGAATGAAGTGCATTTCTGCTGTGTGGACTTAAATCCTGCTGCCTCGCTGCTGCACTGTGGGCAACCCTACCTCTGTCATCACTGGAACTAAAGTTTGGATCTTCATTTTAAGATGAATTCTAAATTCTGAACAGACAGCGAACAGAAGAACAGACGTTTGTTATTTTAATATTGAAAGTTGAAAGTGTTTTGACAGTGTTGGTACAGGCGTTCAGTTAAAGAGCTCTTCTAATAAAAGTCCAAAATCCAACTCAGGCAAAAAGGTTCAGACCGGAGCAAACAAGTAAATCGACTGATTGAGTAAATGATTGACTGACTTACTGACTGAGCAACTGATTGATTGATTGATTGATTGATTGATTGATTGACTATTTGATTGACTGATTGATTGGCTGACTGACTGAATTAATGATTGACTAATTGATTAATTGATTGAGGGAATGAATGATTGACTGATTGATTGTTTGAAATATTGATTCATTGACTGACTGAATGAATGATTGACTGATTGATTGACTGACTGGATTGAATGATTTACTGACTGACTGATTGATTGTTTGAAAGATTGATTGATTGACTGGTTGAATGATTGATTGACTGATTGATTGACTGATTGATTGACTGACTCATTGATTTGTTTGTTTATTCATATTTAAATCAGACTGGGTAACATAAAAGCCATATGTTAGAGTGGTGATTGCAAACTTTTCATTGGTCTGTGTTGATGCTCAACCTGGGTCAGTATGTAACATCCAGAGCATGCAAGAAATGAAAAAGGTTCTTTGGGTGGTGGTGGTCTAGTGGTAGGGTACTTGCCTATGGATCTATGGCTCAAGGGGTCCCAGGTTCGAATCCCACCTCTGGCACTACCACTACTGGGTCCCTGAGCAAGACCCTTAACCTTGAATTGCTCCAGGTGGACTGTCCCTGTAATTAGGGTATGGAAGTCGCTCTGGATAAGAGCGTATGATAAATGCCGTAAATGTAAATGTAAATCAAAGCAGAGAGCAGAGTCAGAGTCGAGAGCGTGAAATAGAGTCAGAACATAGCCAGGAATCAGAAAGGCTTGGTAACTGGTAGGTTAAGAGACTTTGGACCAGTTTAAATATGTCTTGGGTTTGTTACCAAGAGCAGAAACAGCTCAGTACTAGAGACGGTGATGACCAGCATCTCATATCAATTTTCTCTCATAATTTTTATATATATTTAAAATATAAAAAATAAAATATTCATTATTCATTATATGCAATTCTTATTACTTTTTACCGAATGCGTAATTTGAATTAATCAGATAATTTAGGTCTATAAGAGGGACAGCTCAGGTTGGACAATTTGGAGACTTAAAGTCAGAGACATGTCCAGAGGAGAGACAAGGATTATATTTGAAGATAAATGTTGAGGATGGAGCTGCCAGGAAAGAGGAGAAGAGGAAGACCAAAGAGAAGGTTATGGACGTGGTGGATTTTCCCCTAGTTGTGAGTGTGTTTGTCGGTCTGCCCTGGGATGACCTTTCCCTGCCTTTTGCCCTGTAAAAGCAGGTATGGACTCCGGCACCGCCCACAACCTAATCAGAACGAGCGGCTCAGAAAATGAGTGAGCGAGAGTGCGAGACTTTGTCTCGATCATTGTGTTTGTTTAAACTAAATTTGTCTTCCAGTAAGAAATCCAAAAGAACCGCATGCCAGAAGCACCGTCTGACGTGGAACATCAGTGACAGCAGGGATCACCACTGGAGAAAGTCTGGCCTTTGATATGCAGATACTGATAACAGCTGTCATTCAGTTTGTGGTGTGGATTGAATAGGCCTCCCTGGGGACATAGCGAGAATTTCACACAGCAAGAAGTCATAGAGCAGAATTTGGCTCACACTGACTGTCCTTGTCAGTGAGAAATGTCCCCATGCCTCACCCAGCCAGGGACCAAACATGGGGCAGTTAGGATTCAGGACTGCTGCAACGGGTTGGGTATAATTTTCTCCTTTGGAAAAATGGGAACAGGCTAAAAAAGAGCGAGTTATGGCTAAAAGAGCGAGTAATTGTGGCTCGAGGTTCTACCTCCTCAGAGAGACTTGTGAAGGCATCACTCGCTTGAAAATTGCTGGAGAGAACCACAGCGGTTGTCCAGAGAATTGGTGCAAAATCGGCAAAATTGCCAACACTGGCTTAACTGAGGTCGCAAAAAATCAGGATATTTAGAAGGAGATTTCAGTACAGCAGGCAGGCACTGAATTCTCTTCTAATCCAAACGCTACGGTCCTTGGGCAAGACTCCAAACACTACACTCGCTTATATCTGTAACATAATTAAACATTAGCAAAGTGATTTTTGATTACAGTTTCTGAAAAATATGCAAGTATTAAACTAAATCTTAACAGATGGGTGACAGATGAAAGGAAAACCCTAAATCAATGAGTGGAGAGACGTAATGACCGCTTCCAGCCAGGTGTACAGTGTGATACAGTTTAGCAATTAGCATCAGGCTGTGTGGCATCTATTAAAGCGCTAAATGCCCAGATTAGCGACTGGAGGAACGATCTAAGTGTCTTCATTACTGGGGCAGGATGGCTGGAGCCTCAGCCACAAAGACTGCTCACCTGCCAAGTGACTCCTGCATTCAGATCTGTGCTAAAGGTAGCAAATCCCTCTCACTGCCTGCTGGTCTCCTTCTGAAGGCCATTAGCTGACTCAGAAGTTAACGACACATCTGGTCTTCGACAGAACCAGGTTCTCATGTATCACTCCTACTTTGAACCCTTCCTAGCTTTCCGAAACTTCCTGAATTCAATTTAACATTCATCAAAGACTCTTCTCTGTCTCCTAAGTGGTGGAACAAACTTCCCCTGACCATGAGATCTGCTGAGACCCATCTCTTCAAAGCCATCTACAAACCCATCTCTTCAAAGAGAACTTCGGAGAGTTTCACCTTAAAGTAACAGTAATGTGGTCAAGCTTTAACTTCATGTTCAGAAGAATTTGCAGTTGCAGCTCTTAAGCCTCTTAAGTCCATCCAACACCTTTGAGATGAGCTGGATTTGTTTGTGGTCCAAAACTGACTTCAGTGCCTGACCTTCTAATACTCAGGTGGTTGAAAGGAATCAAACCTTCACAACAATGTTCTAACTTCCTGGGTAAAGTCTTTGTTGAAGAGTACAGGGCAGACTCCATACTAACACAAGTCTTTGAGCAGGTGTCTACAAACTTTTGGATATGTAACCTACCTTTTGGGGTGTAATGTTCCATCCAGTGTAGTTCCAGTGAAGTGGAGCCCCTGCCTGTCTGTCCTGGTTGCTCAGGACATTTCATCTGCCTCTCATCTGCCTCCTTTGTTCCTGTGGACCCAAACTGGACCAGCAGGATCGGGAGAAATGGAAATTGAGAAATTTCAGCTGGGATGTCTCAGGGGAGAGCTTAACGCCGAGAGCTTTTGTCTCATATTTTCCCTCCCCACCCTCTGCATAGCAGCACAGAAGACCTAACTGCATGCACGGCTTGCTCCTCATCATCCATTCACGCTGCTGTAAAGCGAGGCGTAAAAATCATCTGCCATGTTTGTAAAAAGAATCAGAGCGTGGAGAAGGATCATTTCAGATTTAAGAGAGTGCAGTGCTCAGTGTTTAAAAAGCAATAAAAACATTAACCGGGAAAAGCACAGAGAGGGAGGGAAGTGTGAGAAACTCTCGGGGTTGTGAGGAGATGACTGCGCTCTGTCAGATTGGCTCGACCTGTGGAGGTGAAAGGTCACAGCAGGGGTCAGAACACAACGGGTCGGCAGAGATGAGCTGAATTTGCCTTCTACTCAGACAGGATGGGGAGGACGTGGTGGATCGTGCTCAGCCTTCAGAGCCTCCTACTCCTACAGAGCGCTCCCATCTGAAACTAAGACTAATCCTTACTTTAAGAGCTGTTCTGTGCAGAGATAATTTCTTCGATGACTTTAGTGATCAACTATACAGACAAGGTTTGAGGGTAAATTAAACACGAAAGGTTTACGTGGTACGGAAAAGACTGAAACTACCATTGAATATTCAAAAGGCCAATTCTGAATAGATTTAGCCCCAGGATCAGAAGGTCGTGGGTTTAAATCCCAGAGCAGTAGGCTGCCCTGAGGTACCCCTGAGCATGGTACCATCCCCATCACTGCTTCCCAGGTGCTTTGACTGCACGTTGCTGCACGTGCATGTTGCATTTCTTTGTGGATCACCGTGTCCTGTTTCAGAATGACAAATAGTCACTTTCACTTGTCAAAAAAAACAGTAAATGTGTATACAGTACCTGTCAGTGCATTGCAGTTCTTCTGGTCAATGCTGGTGTATGGAGATCACAGTTTCTTTTGAGGAGCATGGAGAACCAAAGGACAAACTCTGCTACCTTGGTCACTACCTGTTCAGAGTTCAGGGTGGATGGATGGCTGCACCGTTCACACTACACACCTCTCTGTCACAGAGAATCTTGAAGTGGGTTTGGTTTTACGTTGATCAGTGACTCGAGACCCGCTTTAGATGATCTAGGATCACCAGGAGGAACCATTCTGTCTGCTCTTTAAAGATAGACACTAAAACACACTTGAGAAGTGAGCTGGGGCTTTACTTCCTTCTAAAGATGGATGTCAGCCATAAAATTAAAGAAAATAAACTCTTTCGACTTCATGTCTCCTGCAGTTTTATCAACTGAGGTTCGTTGCCGTGATCGCTGCCCCTTCGCACTGCAGAGCTTCATGTTTTTAATCTGCTTGATTGCTGCTGGGGGTCTCGGGTCTCTTATTGAACAGAAAGTGAATGTGACTAGTTGTCCAGAACACAGTGAAACACGACCAAATGGCAGCTCTGTATTTATCCCTCACACACTGTGCAGCAGGGAGGAGCTATTTAAAGCACCTCGGGAGCAGTGATGGGGACGGTACCTGGCTCAAAAATATAACCTTCTTGACTGAAGGGTTCCTCAGGGCAACATACTGGTCCGGGATGTCCTTCCAAATTTGGGGCCTAGTCTCTAAAGACTAGACCACCGCTGCCTCAGCAGAGAATGTGAAAACTACCAGCCTTACCCACGACCCTGTTCTATTCCTTTTTAAAAGAAACTGTCCCGTCTCCTCTAGGGGACGATGATGAGGGAGCTATTTGTCATCAGATTTCTCCGCACGTTTTTTTTTTTTTTTTGATCAGTGATACGATGAATCATCCTTGCTTGCCCGATTCACTCTCGGTCCCCTTGGTGACGTTCTATGTCTCAAAAGGTCAGATGTATGGGTGGATGGGATGGTATCTATGTGACACTATCTGCCACTTAAAACTTGGTCCAAGCCTGGAGCTGACAGAAGAGGACGAGACCTCAATTTATCTCGGTCGGCTTTTTGGGAGAGACTGAAAAAGCGGGCGGAAAGCCAGGTACATACAAAATACACAAGCTTTAAACTGCAGTTGAAAATGGATGCATTGAAAAAAAATATGAATGCACTTGTCGGGAAGTCTAACAATGGCAACAGCTCCAGCGGCAAGACAGAAGCTCCAAAACTGAAGACAAACCAGTACTTTTTCAGAGCTCTGAACATAAACATGCTCTGATGCTGCTGCAGCGCGAGCTCATATGGAGTTAAATAATGCCAAAATATAACAAATCAACTTTTGTAAATTCACTGTTTGCTAAGACACTCGAGGTTTACGATGCAAAATATTTGAATGCAAACTCTGAGCCGTTTTTTTATATAACCTTTCCACTGTTGCCGTGCTCCTTTTAAACCTTGCAAACTCGAATGGCGCTTCAGAGAATCAGGCAGACTGATGCTTTTTCTGCTTAATTTGGCAGAAGACTGTTAGGCTTTGACAGAAAGAGGCCGTTTCGTTTACAACGTGAAACCACCAGTAACAGTTTGCTGGTTTTGTGCTGCATGTAGAAAGAGAAGACTGAAAAACCCCATTATTTTTATGTCCAGTGTAGGCAGCTGTTTACTAATAGTTCCCAGAATGAACCTGGAAAAGTTCCGCCTTCTTCCCAGTTGCAATGATGAAAAAAATTGAGGGACGAGACGGAATATCCGTCCATCCGTTCTTCTCTTATCATGACTTGGTGGCAAAAGGTAGGACAGTTAGCGGAAAGAAACAGTCACAGAGGTTCTTCCTCTTCTTTCCTCCCGTTTAGAGTTCTCAACAGTAGATCATCCATCTCCATCTCTTCCTGTCCTCTGCATCTTCCTCTTTTACAGCGTCCACCTGCAGGTGCTCTCTCACGACATCCATAAACCTCCTCTTTGTCCTGGCAGCTCCATCCTCAACATCCTTCTCCTGATATTCTCCTCGTCTCACCTCTGGACATGTCCAAAGTTTCGCTTGTCTTACTTTGTCTCAAACCATCCAACATGAACTGTCCAGCTAATACACTCATGTCTAATCTTGTCCATCCTTGTCGCTTCCAACGCAAATCTCAGCATCGTTGACACCTCCGGCTCTGCCTTTTTCATCAGCACCACCGTCTCCAACCCGTATAACGACTACACTCTCACCTAAACATCTCCAGTCCACCTGACGTGAAAGTCTTTGGATGGTGGGAGGAAACCTGAGCACATAAACACTCCATACAGAAAGACTGACTGGGACTTGAACCCCGAACCTTTTCACCGTCAGAAGACAGTGCTAACAATGCTTCATCATGCTTTGACGAATAGCCAATCAGAATGCAACTAACTAAGTCATAGCTTGGAGATACTGCAAACTCTGATCATGTGTGGGCAGAGCATTCGAAGAGGAGACTATTTTAAACTCTCCGTTTTGGACCCTCGGCCGCCCTGAGCACAGATTATGGGTTTGTGCCCAGCCTTAGTAAGTCAAGTGTTGATTTTGAGCATGTGTTGCCCTGCGCCTGGCCCTGGGAGATTTTCTTCTCTGGGCTTCAGATTCCTCTCTATAAATACTCCCTCTCTCAATCAATCCCTCATTCATTTGAGAATCAGTTAATTTGTTTCCTTCAAACGGCATCAGTGTAGCATTACAGTTCACAATTTATACATTTGTACCTTTACCAGCAAGTGGTTTCTAACGAATGGCCTACATGGTGTCAGCAGGTGTTGCTGGGGCCCATGAGGTTCCTACAGTAGACAGTCACAGATCAATACACAGGTTAATTTAAATGAATTATGTAGAAAGCTGGAGGCTGGTATTGACTGCCACTAAATATGAAAAAGGTAATCAATAAGCATGTGGCCGTTTCCCCTTTGTGTGGTTGTGATGGTGTGCTGGTTTCATTAGATGACAATGGAGCGCTTGTTTCTTGGCAAAGCGATAAAGTCTCCTCTAGCATGTCAGGAGGATCAGAATAGAATAAGCTCATACAGTGAAACGTGAAGGATAACACAGAGAAGTGATACGGTTTAGAACTCTAAATAAAACCCCTGCATTGCACAGGGCGCTCTGTTCTTCACTGGAGGTAAAACAGAGGTCCCACATTGCTAATTAATGCCAATTGACATTATTTAAAAAACCGTGCTGAGTTGGTGGTTTAGGGTTCGTGCTGGCATGTTGTGAAAATAGTGTAATTACGACCTGTCAGATGTTACCCTGGCATGCTAAATCACTCTAAATCAAGGCCATTTGTTGGACAAAAAGCCTTCGTTAAGTTCTCCTAATACTGTGATCCCCAGAAGATTATAAAGAGAGGTCTTTCTGAAAACCTCGAGGACGTGAATCGCTTCGTACACAGTCTTGATCGTAAAAATATTCATCCAGCATGATTTCCGATTCCTAACAACAAGGACGGTCTCCCTGGAGCAACTTAGGGTTCAGGGTTTTGCTCAGGAACCCAGCGGCGGTAGTGCAGGAGGGGGGGTTCGAACCTGTGACCTCTTGGGACTATAGACGAGTATCCTACCGCTAGATTATCGGCAGCCTTAACTTCAGTCACAATGACCGGCCATTGTTTCAATAAGATCAGAGACTAAAGCGTCCCCTGTGTTCAGATCTGGAGGAAAGACATGAGGGTTGGAGATGCATTGGATGGCAATTCCGAAACCAACGTGATTATCCCACATTTACCAAAAAAATCATCATCACACACCATCACCAGCTCAGGAGACATCAGAAAGAATGATGTTCCGTCCTTGAAGCACAGGTTGCCGAGACCAAGGGCGGACGCACCTCGAGGTGGCTCGTTACATCACCGAGACTTGGTTCATTTTTCACCCGTTTGTATCAGACAAACTCACAGAAGCTCAAACAGAAGCTGTTTTTAACTTTTAGCTACAGACTTTAACTGACCTCCCAATTACAGGCTGAACTGGCCTTCAGGGGTTTCATTTGTTTTCTTGTTGTTCTTCTCTCCTCGACCAGAGGAGAATGAGTTCCTCCAAAGAGTCTGGGTCCTTCCCAAGAGTTCACCCGGTCAGCTTTGGCTCACTAGCTGGTTGAAAAATAATGCTGCTTTTTGCACTTTTATAAACACAATGCATTAAAATCCATCCATCCATCGATCCATCCATTCATCCTTCCATCCATCCATCCCTCCATCCATCCATCCATCCCTCCATCCATCCATCCATCCCTTCATCCCCCATCCCTCCATCAATCTATCTATCTATCTATCTATCTATCTATCTATCTGTCTGTCTGTCTGTCTGTCTGTCTGTCTGTCTGTCTGTCTGTCTGTCTGTCTATCTATCTATGTATCCGTCCATCCATCCATCCCTCCATCCAACCATCCATCCATCCATCCATCCATCTTTCTATCTATCCATCCATCCATCCATCCATCCATCCATCTATATCAACTTATAAATAAGGACAAGTAGGTAAGCAAACCCAACTCAAACCCCTTGCAAACAATCATTTTTCCTTTTTCTGTAATCTATCGTTTAAAGTGATCACGTGACGTCGAGCAGCGTTAAGTGCCATCAGTCTATTCTCTTAAAACAGAAACTTTCTGAAACAACTGTGGCTCTGGAGGGAGGCCGTGTGTGACTGTAATTTTAATTATACCACTTACTGCGGGTTGCCAGTGCCGCTCTGCAGCCGCCTCGGCTTGACAAATAAAGTCCCTCAGACCCGTTTAGACGTTTAATTAAAAGCTAACTCTTCTTTTCTTCTTGCAGGAAACCAAAATCAACTGTGTGCGCCTGGCCACCAAAGGTACGAGACTTCTTTTCACTCGCCCTTTTCTATCGGATGAGCTGATTTATAAAGACAAATTAGCATCTTTTCCATTGATGTCATGATTTCTAGCAGGGAAATAGTTAAGCAGCATTTTTTCTTGATAAGCCCATCGTGTAGCCTGTGGTGTTCAATTAGAAACGTCCACTCCGAGCGCCATACCATAGACATGGCAAGCTGAAAAGCTGGCTTTTGTAGCACATCCCGGGTGAAGGTTTCAGAAAAGAAAATCTGAATTCACGATCACTTTCATCAATGATTTGAAACTTAGGCCTCATCTTATCTGCATGAATATCTGCCTCAAGTTAATTGATTTTCTTTTTTCTTTGATCTGCATTTTCTGTTTGTAAGGCATATTTTATACCGAATTAAAGCCCAGTGAACTTAAACCCTTCCATTATCCAAAAAAAAAAAAAAATAAAATCATTACACTTTATAATTTATCTTTGTTTTTGTTGTTCTTTTATTTCATCCATCTAAACGAACAGCTTCCGTTCCTTTCTTTTTGATTTGCGTCCATTCGCGTTCCGTTATCATCCATTTGTTCTAACTGGCTTGTATTTTCTCTTTTGTTCGCATCTCTTTCGGTACATTCTGAAGTGGATTCTTACTGTGACCTTTGAACCTGTTTCCGTTGAGTTTCTGCTTCGGAAAAGACATGCTTTAAACTTTGTGGCATGAAATAAAATGAGAAAAATAAAATCAAACGAAAAAGAAAATTGGAAAAAATGTGCAGAATTTTTACAGAATAGTAAAAATATCGTTCTCGAAAGGAAGAGAAGGCTGGAAGGTATTTGCCACAAAGTTCAAACATATTTTCTTCCTCCTTTTTTTCGTTATTTACTTTCCCACTCATTTATCAGTAGATACTGAAGTTTCCTACCTATTGTAAGTTTCCCCTTTGTTTTAATTCGTAATTTAAAATGAGCCAAATTTGAAATGCCTCTAAATTAGATTTTATTCTCCTTCTTTATTCTATCAGGTCTTTTTTTGTCCCAGAAGCTTCTGGAATGAATAGCTATTTATGACTATCTTTACCCATAGACTCTGTATTTCTGTTTCCGGATTGTACTTTCAGGCATCGAGAAGTGAAGGCATCTTTCTTTAGACTATTTTTTTCTTTCTTTCTTTTCTCATGCATGCCGACCTGGAACGTAAAACCTTGTCTTAGTGGTAATAGGTAGGGGACAAAATACCACGCCCTACATACTTGTCATTCCCAGTGAAGGTGAATATTATACCATGGTCCAAATTTTTTCTTTCTTGATTCTTTTCATCCACACTCTTCTTCCACTGTTGTTTCCCTCCCACCTCTTTTTTCCTTTTTTGTTTCGTTTTGATTTGTTTTGTCGTATTTTCGTTTTCTTCATTCTGCTTTTCTTGGTCTTCATCTTAATGCATCGGTTTGCATGTCTAGTCCACGAAAACGAAGTGTAGCCGGTTGCCATTGACCTCATTTACACTAATGTTCTTCGAATCCCTTGCGCTGTATGGTTCCCTCCTTACACATCTCAGTCTCTCCGCAGCTTTAAAAAGACCATTTCTTCAAACAAACAAACAAACAAAAAAATTCCCCAACATCTACTGCGGTTTTGCTCACGACCTTGTTAAACTTGCGTCAGATCAAAAACGGCTAAAAGAAAGAAATCGAGGAATATCAAGATATTGAATTCTGTCCCGGTGCCGTGCAAAAGTCAGAAATCTTCATTAGATCTTCGATGATCTTCAGAAGTCAAATATACAGTGAACGGGTTAAAAGGTGACCGTGGAGGAAGTAGATGGTGTCATGTGATGTAGAGGATCCTAGCTAGAGAATGAAATGGGAAGAAATTGGTGGGAAAGTGAAATAAGTAAACACATTCATGAATGAAACGAATGAAAATAAGAGCCATTAATTACAAGTCGCTCAAAAAAAACTGAGCCGGATTTTTGGGTGAAATTTTGACTCAACTTTCTCCTTATTCTTTGTGAAAAGAAAGTGAAAGTGACAAACCCTTTGTTACCCTGGCATGCTAAATCACTCTAAATTGCAAGGTCACAGCACAGCACAGCACACAGTGAACCACAACGACATCGGACCTCTGCATTTAACCCATGCACTCAAACACCGTGCAGCAGGGGGCAGCTATGAAAGCGCCCAGGGAGCAGTGACAGGGACGGTACCTTGCTTAAAGGTACCTCAGGGCAACCTACCGGTGAGGGAATCTTTGATTGGGTTCGAATGATTTCTGATTTTGCATGGTCCTTAAGGAAACTAAGTAGAAAAACTCACTTTAGGAAGTCAATAAACTGAAATTAAAACAAACCATTCCAATCAAAGATGGATCCGATGTAACTGGGTCGGATGGAAAACAGGTATTTTCCCCTTCTGGGATTGTTTGGATAATGTTGAAGAAACGGGTCACGGTTTGACAAGTGTCTGAGCAAAATTTCCAAAAGTGTTGCCTTACTCACAAAACTTCACCTGTAATTGCTTCACTTACATGACCCCACTCATACACTCACACCCTGCCAGCCTTACCTTGTGTGTGTGTGTGTGTGTGTGTGTGTGTGTGTGTTAATGCTTCTTGATGACATGGTTGGGTTTTCTTGTGTGTGATGAATGGATGAGCCATGGCATGTTAACCTCATTAACTCTTAAAAATAAGTGTATTCAAATATCTGCATCAGTTTAATGTATAGGTTTGTATAATGTACAGCTTGTTTGGTTCATAATGACATGGTTACACACAGAGGAGAGGCTTGAATTAGAATTTTTAAGCCATGTTTTCTTGGAAACAGTGTGAGCTTACAGATGGCAAAGAGTAAACAAGACTAATCAAGCCCACGTTTCATCAGCTGCATGGTATTTGTGTCACACAAATGTCTCCGGTACAGGAAACATCCTTGCATTTCGTGCAAATTAACATTAATTAAAGTCCACCTGCTGCAGTGTCGGCTAGACGCTCAGTTACTGTCAATGACAACATTTTAATCAAAGTAATGCAAATAATAATTACAATAATAATAATAATGCATTCAGTTCTGAAATATGTATTGTGAATAAATCAGTGGTGACCAATTTTGTTAACACCCTCGTTAAAACAATAATAGGAACTTTGGGTCGCAGTCGGTAGTGATGCCGCCTCACAGCGAGAAGGTCCTGGGCTCGATTCCCAGGCTGGACGGTTCGGGTCCTTTGTGTGTTTCTGCACCCGCTTCCTCCCTCCGTCCAAAGACCTGCACGTCAGGCGGGCTTGATGCTCTGTTGCACATGTGTCTCTGCCCTGTGATGGACTGGCGACCTGTCCGGGGTGATTCCTCGTTTTTCGCCCTGTGAGAGCTGGGATAGGCTCCAGCATCCCCTGCGACCCTAGTTGGGACAAGTGGGTAAGAAAGTAAGTGAGTGAGAGTGTTTCTACTGCTAATTTTCAAGTAGAACCAAAACATAGAAAGCCTGGAGTCGGGACAAGGTGAACAGAGTCGTTACACCTTAAAAAATCACCTGCAGTGAAATATGGTGGAGGCTTCTAGCTAAAGGTTACACAAGAACCTCCCAATTGACAGTAAAGTAAATATTCTGAGAGCATAACGACAAACTCTGTTTTGCAAGTCCATTGCAGTGAAGATGAACCTACAAACACACACATGGTTGCACCTGTGGGACTTCATTCCACCCAGACTTTGTGAGGACCTACATGTGAGGACATGCATGTGGAGAACTTGAGGAGAAAGGACCCACAGTGGACGTTACAGTGGTGGCCTAGGGTTTAGAGACTAGCACTCAGGATTGGAAGGCCTTGGGTTCGAATCCCAGACCAATAGGTTGCCGTGAGGCACCCCCGAGCAAGATACCATCCCCATCACTGCTCCTGATTCTAGAAACAGAGGTTAGTCTCCAGAGAAAGCAGATTGATGTGGATAAAATTTGACAGAAAACTTCCCTTACCTGACCCAGCTGATCCAGGTGTACAGAAGGTTCTCCAGTGCCTAGTTCAATTTGTCAGCAGGGCATTATCAATTCAATAAGACCATGACAACATCTCCATCTCCAGAGGGATTCAATGAGAGCTATACCTTCTTCCAAGTAGCCTCTCTTTGGCAGCAGAGTGCTTTTTTGTCTTGATCTGATAAACATGAGTGAACCTTGAACTTCCTCACCGTTTCTGCACTAGGTATCTACTGATGACTAGGGGTCAAGAGTAGCTTTGCACTTTCCAACTTGTTCTAGTAGGCCTGGCTTCCTCAAAATTAACTTTAATGGTGATTGTTGAGTCCAAACAGCAGGATGAGGTAGCCTTAATGACCCATACTGCACAAAAGAGAGCAGTCCACACTGTCCCTGCTTGTCCAGGACATGCGTAGCTCATGTCACCCCAACCAAGTCTTATCATAAAGGCGTGATTATGAGATTCTTCGGTAAAGTCATAATATTTATTCAGGGTCTGTGGGTCCGAACAGGTAGCGTTTGTTCCTGGATCCACCCCAAGCTTTCTGCAAGCACTTGTTCTATCGACGAGAGCTGCCAGGGTTTTTAAAAGAGTCTTGGGGTCTACTCCTTTTACCGTCCATGTCACAGTGAACTGCTAAGTCATTCCAACCACTACCTCAGAACCCAGATTTATTGATTGAGAGTGATGTTTTGAAGCTTTGGTTGCTATGATTAAACATTTCCACAACTTCTGGATATCATGTAGCCCACAATCTCCTTCTGAGCTTGTGGGATCTGGGTGTTCCTGGCTGTATCTGGGGCGACACTGTGACACATTGGCTTGCACTGTAGGAAAGCTTTGGGTATCTATTACCAGCCTGGGACTTTTATGGTTGGAGTTTGCATGTGGTTCCATGGTCATTGCAGGCTTTCTCCAAGAGCTCTGGTTTGCTTCCAGAATCCAAAGGTTCTCCGGTACATAGTTCAACGTGTCAGCAGGGCATTATGACAACTCCATCTGCAGTGGGAAACAATGAGAGCTATACCTTCTCCCCAGTTGCTTCTCTTTGGCAGCAAAGTGCTTTATGTCTTGACCTGATAAACATGAGTTTACCCGACCTGATTTAATGGTACCAGACCTGATTCAGTAATGTCTTCTGATGCCCAGATATTAGTATGGACAGCCAGTAACTCTATGAATGCCTTCTAGACCTATGGTATGAATGAAGGTCTGTGATCCATGGCAATGTCCTGGATGGATAACAGATCCTGCACATCAGGAGGGAATGCTAAATTGCCCACTTGGTCTGGCAGTATGTGTCTACCACATGATAATCTGAAGACTTCAGGGTGTTGCTCTCTCTTTTGACCTATGAGCACTTGGGTAGGTTCCAGCCCCCCTTATGATGGATGCACAGATGATGCATGGGTGGATTCATTTATTAAATGTCTATTATTGTGTTGCAGAGAAGAGTTCTTTGCAGCAACAGGTATAAATGACAGTTTGCAAAATGCATTGCACTGTAATGCACTTGTACAATTTAACGCAACAAGACCCAAAACAGAATGCAGTGTAATGTGTAGTATCCACAATATCCAGAGCAGAACAACTGGATCAGACAAGTGAACTAGCCAAGAATGTCACTGCGGATGAGATTGTTGTTAGCATGCAGTAGGATGTTTTTGACAGTCACTGATTCCTCCAGTCTACCCTCAAATCGATTGAGAATCGGTCAAATGAGACGGTGTCAGAAACCATTTTTGTAGTCTTTCTACTCAGAATGTGAGATGGTTTTGCATCTGACATCATCCTGACCTGATGAAATTCGCAAACATTCACTATATGAACTGTGCAGCTCTGGAGGAAATCTAAGGCAGAAGCATCTTGACTTGAGTTTGAAGACAAGTTGTGCAAAATGCGATTTTTGACCGAAGCATTGCTTTAAATGTAGTTCATCTTTGACTAGCTCTTAACATGCACTGCCCGAGACTGTAAAAGCTCCTAATCACATTTTAATTATTGATGATCAAAGAAATAATTCCCGCGTATTTAAAAACGGCTAATCTGCATCTAATACCCTTTAAATACATAATTGAAATAAGATGTGAAAATGCCTCAGTTAAGTTCTCTGAGCACTGAAGGCAACCTAGAAAATGTGATAGAAAATCACTTTATTCATAATTTAGGCAGCATGAAGAAAATTCGGTGACTTCCCACTGGAGTTACTGATCCTTTGGAGCTCACCTTTTGGGAATAATGCTTAGAAAAAATGGGGATCTGTAAAGGAGCGTTTCAGACCTCAGCTTCGTGTGTGGACAGCTGTGCGATTATGAAATCAGAAGGAGGAGATGTGCAGCCTTTGAACAGCACCCTGACCTCTTTCCAGGTGAACGTTATCGGTGTGAAAGAACTGACAGATGGCATCATCTACGACTCTCTGAGCACACCACGGGGTCTGGAGCATCAGGAATACTATTGCTGATGCCGTGTTTCTTTCGGAGGTTGGCAGGCAGGCCCACTGAGGCAATGCACAGAGAGGATGAGGTTAAAAATAGGCCTGGTGCAGCATGGTCCCATTCACTTGACTGCCTTCTCCATCTCCTTCCTTGTCCACTTACAATATGTGCAATTGCCCTGACTGAGATTACAAATTGGTGTGCAAGAAAAGCTACAGTTTGCTGTGCCAGCTGGCAGTTGAAAAGTCAGTGTGGTCGACCGTTATGGATGTTTAATGGATCAAAAAGGAACTTTGGCAGTCACTATTTTGGCATTTTTATTGTCATTATATTTTGATATTTCGCCTGAAATGTTATGTCACTTAAATATGACGCGGCATCTGGCGTTCCGACATTGGATCGAGATCGTTTAGGCTGTTTTCATTACCGTTCTCTTGATTCTCAAAAATGAACCTCCATCTGCATTATGCATGTAGTCCTGATGCTTGGAAGCACTATTTGCCTCCCTGTCCCAACCTGGGATTCAAGAAAACAATTATAAGGCATCGCAGCTATTGTAAGCAAATAACCAAGCCCATTTCAGAACAATCAGATTAAGGTCTGAAATCTGGAAAACACTTTGAATGTACCCTGACCTAAAATCCTCTACAAAAGAGTAACACAAGTGAGGGGGTTGCTCCGCTTGCATCCCCACCGCCGCCATTCCTGGAACCATTAACGTTGCGGCTTGTTTACATGACTGCAGGATGAGTAATCTTAATCCGAGGCCATCTGAGATTATAATCCTTTTAGAGGCACTATAATGCTTTAATCCTGTCTACAAACCAACAATACCATTCATCCGCGAATTACTTCGAGATGTCAGCGCAGATACGCATCGCCATCATCCTTAGATAATCCTCCTCCCTTTAAATAAAGTTTGCTTCAAAAATATGCCCTCTGTTGCTCATGCTCAGCATGTCAGGACATCACATGGACCGCTCTCAATCGCGGTGGCAGTGCACCAACTCCTGCCCACCCTTATAAAGCAGGGATTATGTTTTAATATCATAGGCTTTAGTAATAATTCCTTTTTGATACTTAATTTTACCCCGGCCCAAAATAAAATGGATTTACATGTTCTTTTTAGGCAAACAAGCCAGGCCTGTGGGTGTGAGAAAATGTATGGTTAGTGGTTTTAATCACCGGGAGATTAAAGCGGACTTTTTTGTAATATAAGAGATCATGCTTTCTGAATACGGCACAAAAAAACGACTCCAGTCTTAAGGGAGCAATGAACTCAGATCCCTGTGATCCTCTTGGCTGAGATGAGTTTTAACAGCAATCTGTGTCCTCGGGGAGAACGAGAGATAAAAGGAAGATAGCAAGGAAGCGACCGTTGGGGAATTTTGAGGCTTAATGTTTTGGCTGCAGCAATTTGCCTTGATTTAGAGTGCATGTGGACTAAATACAGACACGCACTTAGCGACTGTTGCAGAGATGTTACATATTATTGTGCTCATTCCTCAAGCTCCCTTCTCTTTCGTTTTCTTCGAAACGGGTTCCTCTGTTCCCCGAAAGCCTGTTCGTTACAAACTAATTGGTACAACTGTCCTCCCGCAGCTCGCAGCTACTGCAGGTTCAGTGCGTCTGCAATTAATAACAACCCCATTATGGGAAAACCTTCCGTGTCCCTTCCGTGATGGGACAAAGCAGGACGTGCCAAGAAAAGGGATTCAGTTTGACAAGTCTGGACCGTAGATACACTAGGATAATGCAGCATCTCTGAACAGAAATGGTCATTTTTGAAAAGTTTATTAGGAATATTTCTATAAAGCTTGCTTACTTATAGAACACCTTTCAGCAGGTTCACCCAAAGATTTTATGCAAGAAAAAAATGGAGGCGTTCCATGATCAGGAAAGACAAAGTAACAGAGAAAGTAGAGTCGAAAGCCAAGATCTCCATAAGACACATTTTCTGATGTGTTTCAATGTTCACGCCCATGTTCAACTCTGTGGAAAAGTCTTGAGACCCTAATTTCTAGGGAAACGAGCCAACAGGTGCAGTGATTTACAACCACCGTTATTCTTCAGCACAGCCTCAACTCTCTTAGTGGAGCTTCCTTGCCATTTCAGAAAGAGTGTTCCAGGCTTCTTGAAGGACGTTCCAAAGCTCTTCTTTTTTTTTTCTCTGTTGAGATGATCTCGCACTGCTTCTGTCTCTTAAACTGCTCAGGTACAGGGACTGTACTGAAAATGAGAGACAAAAACTTTGTAGTTTTTTCACAATTGAAGGCTCAATATCTGAAGCCTTGTGTGTGTTGCGTAAAGGCTTGGACAGTATAGCCTCCATATAGGACTGGGAGCCAATTTTAAAGGGATGTTCCAAAGTAGTGCTGAAGTCTACAGTCCACTCTAGACTCACCACAGTCCCAGAACTGTCTCTAAACATCTGTACCTGGTATATTTTTTACAGAAGCAACGTCAAAGTGCATCAATACTCGTGTAGGTCTTTCAACCAGAAGAAGAAAATCATGTGTTCTCCTGCTCACAGACACTATATGACATAGAAAGGAAAGGATTGATGTATTTTTAACTAAAACTCAACAAATCTTTCACCACATCCCTCATAATTGAAGTGCTCTGTACTAAATGTGTCTCTAAGTTGCAGCAAAACATAGTAGCAATTGTCACAATAAAAAAACTTTTAACAAAGTAAAACTCAGCATAATAAGAAAGTTGGTCTAGTGGCCGGAAACCCGCCTAAGTGGTCGTAGGTTCGAATCCCACCTCCAGCACTTTCATTACTGGGTTCCTGAGCAAAACCCTGAACCACAAGTTGCTCCAGGGAACCTGTCCCTTTGATTAGGAACTGGAAGTCGCTCTGGATAAAAGAGTCTGCCAAATGTTACCAAGATGTCAATGAAGTGCTCTGGCGCTTCCATAGAGCATGTTCATGCAATATTGGGGTGGTGGGATAGTCACAGATGGACCAAGAGGTTGCAGGTTCAAATTCCACCTCCAGCAAAACTACCATTGGGTTCCTGAGTAAGATGCTTAACCCCAAGTTTCTCCAGGGTCACTGGTAGTGCTGGAGTCTATACCGGATCTCACAAGGAGAAAGACGAGGACGCCCCAGATGTGTTGTCAGTCCATTGCAGGGCAGACGCACAGACAAAGACACACAAACACACCTAGGGAGGAATTCAGCATCTCCAGTCCACCTGCATGTCTTCAGAAGTGGGAGGAAAGCAGAGCTTTCAGAAATACACACAGACGTGGGGAGGACAGGTCCATTCCCTGGATCTTCTCATTGTGAGGCAACAGCACCACCCATCATGCCGCCCGCATTATTTCTAAATGGGCCGGAATCACAGCCTGATGTTCCACAACAGGATTACCGACCCCTCCAGTTTCACAGTGAAGGGAAGTTTGATGGGTTGATCTGGTTGATGGGTTGATGGGTTGATGGGTTGATTATTAATTACATCCCTTGCCTTCATCAGTTTAGGTTAGCGATTTGAAAATGAGGCGGGAAAACAATGTCTTGATGCACTGGATTCACCGATGGCACTTAATGAGACCTCAGGAGGAGGCGTTCATTAATCCTTCTGAACTGTGACTCGAGCAAAAGCAGGAGATCTGTCAGATAGTCTTTACATGGATGTCATTTAGCAGACTCTCTTATCCAGAGCCACTTCCATTTCTTAATTAGAGGGACAGTGTCCCTGAAGTAACTTGGGGTTGAGGGTTTTGCTCAGGATCCCAAGATTCTTAACTCCTGATGGTCATCTCATGGAATCAGATCTTAAACTAGACGGGACTGATTCCCATTGTAATCAGAACTGCAAATTTTCTGCAACTGCCTGTAGCTAGCATTGAGGCGGAACATTTATTTTAAAAACAGACTCGACTCTGACTTGACTCGGCATGGGAACAATTGGATGGCCTGAACCAGATAACTATAATCTAATGCAGAAACCAGCACAGCTTCGGATGCATCCAGAGCTCTCTGCAAAGATCCTCCGCCATACCTGTTTGCCCCCATAAGCCGAGGTGATGTTCTACACGAGATGTAGAAGAAGTGCAGGAGATAAGGTAAATGATTGGTCAGGACTGTGTTAAAGCAGTTAGATTGTGAGGTTACCATGGGACAGTGTGCTATCAGAAAATACAGCCAGATGGGCTCTCCAGTGTGTGTATGTGCGAGTGAATGCTCGCCAGCATGAACTACTGAACCCAATCAGATTCAGACAGACAGAGATGGGTGAGGACTGACAGGAGGTGATGGCCTATCTCCATTTCTCGCTCTCTCTCCCCCTCTGGCACACAGATCCACCTGTTAGCACCTGTGGATAGAGCCGTGATGGTTTGCCGCTAAAAATATTCCAAGTCAGGCAGAGGAACGTAAGCGCAGATTGCTTCCATTTGTTCTAAAGCAGCCAATAAGTAGGTGAGTGTGTTGGGAGAGCTTGGGGACGGTGTACGGAGGACATAGGCAGGCCTATGCTAAGATATCCTTCGATGCTGCAGAACCCTGGAGCGGGAAAGCATCGCAGGGTGATTTGCTTTGATTTAATGGCCGGACACCTCGGTTAGATTTTGATCAAACCTTTGGGCGAACAGGGAGCTCTTGGTGTGCTGAGAAAAATGAAGAGAAAGTGACTACTTGTCTGTTATGATGAAATGTAGCCTCTGCTTTTTAACCCGTACACACCGTGCATCAGGGGGCATTCATATCAAGCACCTGCTGATACCTCAAGGGTACCGCAGAGCAACCTACTGATCTGGGATTTGAACCCACAACCTTCCAATCCTGGGAGCTTTCTAAACACTTGTCCCAAAATGCACCTCTGCTCAAATCCAGGAATCAGGGAGCAGTGATGGGGTCGGTACCTTGCTCAGGGGCACCTCAGGGCAATCTACTGGTCTGGGATTCGAACCAACAACCTTCCGACCCCAGGACCTAGTCTATAAACACTGACCACCGCTGCCCCAAAATGCAACCCTCTGCTTTTCACCCATATGGCAGGGGGCGGCTATATTCAGCACCCAGGGAGCAGTGATGGGGACGGTACCTTGCTCAAAGGTACCTCAGGGAAGCCTACTGCTCTGGGATTCAAACCCAAGACCTTTCAATCCTGGGACTTAGTCCCTAAGGCCACCGCTGTGCCATGGAGTGCTCAACATCAGTTTTCTTAAACCTCGGGAAGTTTGTTGACACAGAAATAACTCACAGTGATATTAAAGTTAGATGTAGATGCTGGCAGTATTGGAAGAGAGAAATGTACCTCAGTTCTCTTCCTGTCAGCTATCGCGATGGACGCTGTCTGCTCTCCAAGGACTCATTGCTTTCTCTGTGCACATTGGTAGCTTCAGCCAGACACACTTTTAATCTGTTGCTGCTGTAAAGTGGATGATATTTACCTCAATCTTTGTACACCAGCAAACACACTGGGCCGAGATGAAAGCAAGTCACCCACGTTGAGAGATCACTGTTTGAGTATGCCGTGCTACATGAAGGTTCTTCAACCTTTTTGGCAAAAACATGTGTAGGATTCTCACAGAAGTGGGAAGTCAAAAGGCTGCAGTAATTGTTGGGTGAGCTCAAAGCGTGGTTGAGCGACACAAAGCTTTTGAAATCCTTTCACCAACATGCTTTAAAGGAATGTTTTTCACCTGATGGTGATTTTTTTTTTTATTATTTATTGATTTATTGTTTTTTCCACTCACACTGTGAGAAGAAAGGTTACAGCAGTTACAGATCATTTACAGCACTCTGCAAGAGAAAAATCAAGTTGTTATACACAAATCAGCCATAACATTTCCTGGCTAATATGTAGGACCCTCTTGTGCCACCAAAAAACCCTTGGCTTGTCCAGGACCCTTGACTTGAACAGGTGCCTGGGTATCTACACCCAGACTTTAGCAGCAGATCCTGTAAGGTGGGACCTGAATTCATCAGACTAGTTTGTCCAGTGCCTCCTACAGCTGGGGCAGCAGTTGTCTACTTTAGGGAGTATGTCCCAGGATTGGAAGGTTGTGGGTTTGACTCCCAGACCAGCAGATTGCCCTGAGGTACCCTTCAGTGGTGACCTAGTGGTCAGGGAGTCGGCCACAGGATCGGAAGATTGTGGGTTCAAACCCCTTACCAGTATGTTGCCCTGAGGTACCCTTGAGCAAGGTACCATCCCTGTCACTGCTCCCCGGGCGCTTTCATACCTGCCTACTGCTTTGTGTGTTAAATGCAGAGGTCCAATTTTGTTGTGGTTCACTGTGTGCTGTGCTGTGACCTCGCAATGACAAGAACAGTCACTTTCACTTCACTTTCAGCACGGTATCCCCATCACTGCTTCCCAGGTTCTGCAAAGTATCGTCCACGTGGATGCTGATAACTATTCTCTAGGGTACCTCATGGCAACCTACTGGTCTGGGATTCAGACCCAAGACCTTTCAATCCCTTAGGCCACCGCTGTCCCATGAAGTGCTCAGCATCAGTTTTCCTAAACCACGGGGAAGCATAGTAACAACTCAGTGATGTTAAAGTTAGATGTAGATGCTGGCAGTATTGGAGGAGAGAAATGTATCTCAATGCTCTTCCTGTCAGCTACTACGATGGACTCTGTCTGCTCTCCAAGGACTTTCTCTGTGCACATTGGTATCTTCAGCCAGACACACTTTTGATCTATTGGTGCTGTAAAGTGGATGATATTTACCTCAATCTTTGTACATTTCATTGCAAGACCCAATCTGTCCCAGCAGATCATTGTCCAGAGCATCACACCCCGTATTACTAATGTGCAGCTCATATCAGCAGCTCATATGATCAATCAGACCATGAGCTGAACATTTCATTACCGCCGTTAAATGTCCTTCTAGCAGTCATGGAAGAACACCATAGCAAGGCACTCCGAGGTATCTTTGGGGTAGGCGTAACATTTTGTAACCAAAAAAAAACTCCTGTGAAATGAATCGTAGATGAAAAACGAATGCTAATTAACGCACTGCAAATAGCAGCTGCACAATCCAAGATTTTTCAGGCTTTATTTGATTGCATATGTATGATCATCATTGGCCAATTGCCATTTTAACTCTACGTTCTGTGATTAGCATGACAGCGACAGCTCATTTCTTAAAAAGAAATGCCAATTTCACAGCAGAGTGACACTTGATGAAGGTGGATTAGTCATTTTTAATGAGGTTCCTGCCTCTGTGTTTTCATAATTGTCTGTAAATGATAGATGTTCTCTTCGCAGTGGTGCAAAGAAATACAAAATAAAGAGAAAGACCAGCTTTGTATGGATGTAATGAGAGTCAGTGACCTCCTGAGCACTTAAAGGGATAAAATAAATGCATGTTGGATACAGTAGTAAAAAAAAAAGCTTTAAACTGATGAGGCTGAGAGAAGTGATTATGCTCTACATTTCATTTCCTGAACAACAAATCACATTCAAGGCCCGGTCACACAAACTTTGGCCAACACGTCTTTTTAAGCCAAGTTACATTCATTTCAGTGACTTTCAGTCCAACCGCTGCAATTATTTACGCGGTGTGTAGCACCTTGGTATGATGAGTATATACTGTATTTATTCGATGTCCTTTTTTAGATTATATTTGACCGGATTGGATATTAGATTATTTGTTGATCAACTGTATTGTCAATTTTTAGATATGTTCAATATGTTTGTTAAGCCACGTTCTATGTATGAACCTTCAAACAGAACAAAGCGTCTAACTGCAGATGATTCCAGATGATCAGGTGATTAGTTTAGAGTGGTTGGAACCCCTTTATCTAGAACCTTGTGTCTTTAGACACTTTGCAGCCTGGAGCACTAAAACATCTGTTCACACTGCTTTCATTTAATCCTCAACATGACAAAGATACGGCATATTATTATAGACAGATAGATAGATAGATAGACAGATAGTTAGATAGATAGATAGATAGATAGATAGACAGATAAATAGATAGATAGATAGATAGACAGATAGATAGATAGATAAATAGATAGATAGATATTTAAATAGATATTATTTTTGTATTATCAGCCCTGTGATGGATTACCAACCTATCCAGCCTCGTAAAAGCCCGGGATAGACTCCAGCGCTGCCCTCATCCCTAATTGGGACAAGTGAAAGTGAAAGTGACAACCCTCGTTATTGTGAACCGCAGTGCAGCACAGCACAGCACAACGAAATTCAACCCCTGCGTTTCACCCATACACACACATGCAGCAGGGGGCAGCTATTGAAAGCGCCCGGGGAGCAGTGACAGGGACGGTACCTTGCTCAAGGGTACCTTAGGGCAACCTACTGGTGAGGGAATTGAACCCGCAATCTTCTGATCCGGGGCAACTCCCGAACCACTAGGCCACTGCTGCCCTTGGACACCGGTTAAGATAATGAGGGAGATTTTTTGTATTAAGACTCTTAAAACAGGTACTTACACGCTTTCATGCTTGCATCATTAATAGGCTGCAATCAGAACATTGCAGGGACAGTAATGGCTTCGCTTTTGTGTTTCTGCTGTCCCGGGTTAGGTGTGCAGAACACTGGCTTTCCAAAGCTGGACACACATGTTCCCTCACAGCCAGCAGTCTCATCCTCTATCGACATTTCCTTCTCATACGTCGGTTTAAAGTGTACATGGTACATAATCATGACACGGTAAAGCCGAATGAGTTCTTTCTGCTGGTTATGTGCAGGTTGAGAGCTTTTTCTCGTGGCTCAAAGCCAATATGCTGCTTTGAAGGAGCTCAAGGCTAACTGGAAAGTAGAACTGTTGTGCTGTAAATGTAACGACACACACATACACACACTCACACACCGTGTGCTGCTGTGATGATCACTGCCCCGCATGATTCTCTTTTCACCCTCATCCTACTCTCTCTTCAGCTCCCACTGATACCCTCACGTATATACGTTCCATACAGGGCCGACTCCATCTGAAAAGACTCCCGGAACTTCTTGTTTGGATTGTGTGTGTCTCCCTTTGCATGGTGGTCGTCGTTGTACATTTAATCACGCACCCTTAGTCATAACCCGACTACACAGTACACTCCTTTTTGTCTGTGGATGGATGTATTTGAACGAACCTTCTTGTGTGTCTTTGGCATAAAAGTGGAAGAGATTGTGAGTGGATGTGAAGTTGGAATGAATGCATGGTTATGTGTGTGTGTGTGTGTGTTTAGTGGGTTTCTGGGCAGCTCTTGTCCCAGTTAAATGTGTCTCTCTTCTCTGTGATCTATTATTTGCTCTTGCAGGTGCGTCCACCCAAAATTCCAACGCTGTGGAGCCTGAGAAGCAGGTGGACAGCACCGTAAAGATGGCTGGCGTCATTGCTGGGATCCTCATGTTCATCATCATCCTCTTGGGTGTGGTCCTCACCTTCAAACGCAGGTACCGAGTCCAAACATCCTCCTCTGAATTTACAGCTGACTGCAGTGTAGCTATTTCACAGCAGGCTTTCTCAATCCTGGTCCTGGAAATGAAGAAACTCTTCTGGGAAATGAAAAATGCTTGTTTTGATTTTTGAAAAATTGAAAAAAATCCCATCCCGCCCTGCAGTAAATGGAAATGCTGAGAAGTTTTGTCCTGTGCGAGTGTTTCCCCCAGATGTCACTGCATCCTCCAAATTAGGTTTAGATTTTGATGATATAATTTGGATTATATTTAAGCCTCGATCGTTTTTTGCTCTACTATACAGTCAGACCGTGAGCGTTCGAACCAGAAATAAACCCCAAACACTTCTTGTACTATAACGTTAACTGCCACCTCTGTGGGGTTTAATCTTTCTGAAGGGAAGGGTTACAGTTTGACTTTAAATTTGATATTAGAGGCATGAAAAGATGCCAGTTTAGTGCACAAATCCAGGCTCAAACTGTAAAATCAGAGTCAAACTGTTTAGTTTCACTTTTAAATGGCACATGGTATTTTTTTCAGGGATTAGATGCAATACAAAGAGAAAAAATGACCTTGGATTTTTGCATCATCTGTATTTTGTGGGAAAAACTGATGCTAATCCAGAATATCAACCAAAACTCGGTGCTGTTAGCAAGTTAAACATAAACAGGATTCACTAGGTGAACAGTTTTTAGAGAATTACACACCCAAAAGGGAATAATACTGAAAATGAAAGTGCTCAGATGTATAGCAAGGCTGATGGCAGTGATGCTTGTAGGCACTTAGATGTTGGCCTTGGAGCTAGGCCATTAGCAAGCTGATTTGCATATTATAAAGCATTAAAAACTCAAAAGGAAACGTATGTTGTTTCCTCTGTCTTGGATTTGCACCTTATGATGAGCCACCGTTCACATTTCACTCTTCTGTGCCACAAATATCTCAAATTTAAAAATCTAAATGAACGTAGAACGAGCCTTTATGAGGTTAAATAGTAAAAATACAAACTAACAAGCCTCCAGCAGGCTGACACTACCAACATTTAAATAAAATTGGGAAAACACAAGGCTACAGGTGTACAATTACTGCCAGACAAGCAAGTAGACTACCTACCAGACCCGAAATGTGTTTTTGGTGAAGCTTCCAGCCTTGTGGCACTGATAATATTCTAATTTTTAAGAAAGAACAAGGTTTTATCTCTTAATTCAAGGTGGAAAATCCAAATTAGCTGACAATTATTTGGGATCAAATAAAGAATAACTGCATAAAACTGTAGGAAAATGAACAAAAAGGTAAAATAGAAAATCAGACGCCAAAATAAAAGTCATTCATTAATTTGTAGGCAGCTACAGGCATATAATACACTATTATGGGATTTTTGATGGTATCTAGAGCGACGTTGACTAATGACAGAGTCTCCCTGGAGCTACCTGGGGTTAAAGGTCTTGATCAAGGTTCAAATGGTGCTGGACTAGAATAGAGCCAGGCTTAAATACACAATCTCTTGGTCCACAGCTGAGCATCAGTAGTATGTTTGTCCCACCAAATAATCCAAATACTGAATTAATTCTAATATATATTTTACTTTGCCCTTTGTTAACATCTAGAACCTGGTAGACCTTTCAGCATCATTTTGTTAGAGTGGGTGGTTTCTATCAATTTAAACAAAACAATTACAAACCCAGTTAATATCTAGAACCTAGATTTGTTAAATGGTCATGTGACCCAAAGTATTTGCTTTAATTACTTTTAATTTATTAACCAGGAAGTGTTGGTCTAGTGGTAGGATACTCGCCAAGAGATCCTCCAGCACCTCCATCACCCTGAACCCTGAACCCCAGGTGGCTCCTTGGAGACTGTCCCTCTAGTTAGGAAATGGAAATCAGGGTGTCAATGAAGTGTTAGGAGCTTCCACAGAGCATGTTCACGCATTATTGTATTTTCGAATTTTTAATACTAATTTAAAAGAGATATTTGGGGGAAGCACATGTGCAGGACTCTTAGACCTTGAATTGCCTGATTTTAAATCAGATCCATAGAGTGAGACCTTTGCTGCTATAAACGGTCCTCAGAGATCTTTCTGCAAAGTCAGGTGCTGTGAATGTAGAACTGTGCAGGACCAGGCTTGAGAAACCATGTGCACGTGAGTTTAAAAGCATTTAAATGAGCGTTAACATACAGTGAGTCTTTAGAAATGTTCTCAATATGTTATATGGGGAGCATTATATGTCCTGGCGTGGGTGGGTGGTGGGAATTAGCCGTTTTGGGACATGTCCAGCTTTTGTGTCTTTTGGTGAAACATGCACACTGGCTTCCCTTCATTGCATTACTGTCTTTCCACCTCCCAAACAAAACCACCAGCACCACCTGCCCCATTACTCCCACCCCGGGGACCCCACTTCACTTCTCCTACCTCACGCCCCGTCCCCATAAGCACACTCTTCCCTCATTCTCTCACTCTCTAGCCAGCCACATTCTGCTCATGCTCATTCTGACTGAAAGAGAAACTCCTCTCGTGGTCTCTACTCTCACCTCCACCTGACCAGCACTCGAGGCACATGCACATCACTTAACCCGGCCTTATCTTGGGCTAAAAGCACCTTTTGGAGCCGCACTTTAAGCTCTACTGTTCTGAACATTTCACCCACATAACACACGCCGTCATGCCGCTGTCATATTCTTAGAAAAATACTACAGGGCACTGAAAGAGGAGGCTATTCGTCTCTTTGATGGATCAAAGCAACGATGTTGCAAAATATACAGATCATCAGATCAGTTGATCAGACAGGACGTGTCCGGAGTTACTCTTCTTTATTTTGGAACTGGACCAAGGAGGATAAACTCCAGATTTCAGTAGTCACCCAAATCTTTTCATGCAAATTCATCTCCATCTCTTTGCTCATCTGATTCAGACCACATCAGGGCTTCGTTAAGACTTGACGATCTGGAACAGGACAGAGTTTGACTTACTGTGAGCTTTAAAAATGAAGGAAAACATTGGTACTGTCCCAGGAGGTTCTAGATTATCTAAGCATCTTAGATACTTAGGATTCTGATCCAAGATCAGTCTTTCAGTTTCTATAGATCACAGTGAGTCATACCATGTCCTAAACCACATCTACAAGTCTGCACCGCCTTAGTGAAGAATCCGATGCTGTTGGAGAGACGTTTTAGAGAAAAGATTTGTGTGATAATTGACTTCTAGTGGTTTTTAGCCTCGTAGCTCCAGTGCTAAGATTAAGAAGCAAAGTTAGGCTCCAATAAAGTCTTGACTGATGTAGGAGTTTTGTAAATTGTATTTTTTTTAACCAATCCTTTAATTATATAAATCTAATGGCTAAAGGATAAGAGAATAACAAGCTGTTCTTCTTTTGTGACCTGTCAGAACATATTCTGACCTTACGTGGGGGCGTGATGAACATAGTCCATGCATATGACCCAGACGGCAACAGAATGAAGCCTACGATCAATAAAATTGAACAGCGACGGTTTAGGGAAAGAAAGGGCTCGTTTTATCCCTCCTTCCTCTCACATCATTACCTTGAATGACACGAGCGCATGTCTAATGCCAGAGCTCAGCGTTCAAAGCCCCGAAATCAAGGGGTCAGTCACAAATGGCGGCGTTCTGCTTCTCCTAGCTGGTAAAGGTAAACTTCAAACAGCAGAACCTGCTCGGCTGCAAGGCCGATATTGTGATTAATTAAAGCAGAACATTTTCTGTGTTGAGGCAGACAGTGTGTGGGAGGCTGCAGTGTCAGGGGTTGCATGTAAATTGAGGATAGCAATCAGCGTTCGTGGAGAAGTAAACCTGGAACAAGTCCTACCCAATACATCCGGCAATATCGAGACCCGGTTCCTCAGTTCCTCAGACTTTCAGAGCGACTTCCGAAAGTTTCCACCTGGCTTCTTAGGCTGAGCGTAGCTTTGCACAGCCTCAAGCTAAAGGACGGCAAGAGATAAGCCAAAACAACTTAAGGCTACAAGATCCTCGGAACATCCGACTTCTTTAGATCATCCATATTTCATTCATGTGACACAAGCGCTTAGGCCGGGTTTGATGTTTTTTCGTGAACTGTCGAGTTTGACGCCACTTTCAGTCGCCCTGAGTTATTTATGAGGAGTTAAAACCGGTCAGAACCTCCTAAACGCTGTGTTTAAACTTTCACAGACAGTGTAACGTTTCAGGGAAGCTGTGGAGATAGAGGTTAATAATACAAGAATGAATGAAGTGGACAGTTTGGGCTTAATAGCAAATTGATGTTTTTCTTGCTATTAAAAAAAGCCCCAGGCACCGTCGGAGTGACAGTGAATTATTAACAATCTCTTGAAACTCTGAATTGCAGCAACCTTCATTTGGGTACCAGCCACTTACTGAAATTGATTTATCTGACCTTAACTACCTTAATACTTCCTCTGGTTTAACTAAAGCGTTGGGAAGCCCCTGTCGACTGGGGAAGCATCCTCAGCGCCACTTTATTCATTGCAAATAAAGCAGTTTTAGCTTTTAATGGTGCCCATATAGTCTGATATGCCAGGAATCTATCCTTTTCATACATATAGCATTACATTATTGATGACTTAACGTTAAATTTAACAGAATCTTTAAAATGAAAAGTATTGTAGTCGTAAAAGATACTCGGATGTATTGAAGCCTTATTTATTTGTGTAGTGTTTTGTCCACCAATCAAAACGTTTGAGCAGCTGGTTTAAATCAATCCCGTTTGTTTAATCTTTAATCTGTAACCCTAAAAATAAAGTTCAAAGATCAGTCCGTCTATTGTTCGAGCCTCTTATCCAGACCAGTGGAACCATCCTGCTTTAATGTGATGGGTGCTGGTGGTCTAGTGGTTGGAAACTCGCCTTTGGACCAAGAGGTCGCAGGTTTGAATCCCACCTCCAGCACAACCAACATTGGGTTCCTGAGCAACACCCTCAACCCCAAGTTGCTCCAGGGAGACTGTCCCTGTAATCAGGACCTGTAAGTCGCTCTGGATAAGAGCGTCCGCCATAAATGTGTGATGTAGATGCAAAATACTTAACTTTACCCAATAAATCTTTAAAGAACCAGGGTCTAAACTTAAAAGTGGACAGAAGGGCAAGGCATGAAACAGCTGAGAAATCCAGAGACCCCACAAAGGACAAAGTTTATGCTTCATAATTCATAGAGATTTGGTGTGAAATGCCGACCCGTGAGAATATTTTACAGTAGTTGTGCCGGGAAAGTTTAGGTCTTCTTAAAATCCTTTCATGGTGGAGCCATGGGGTTCTGAGGCAAAATCGTCAAAGATAGCTTTTATATTTTCAACTTTTTTCTTTATTTTACAAACGCCATCATATATAGAACCTTGGAAGTGACATCTTTTATCTTGTGGGCTTGGAGAGGCTAATGGCTAAAATTGTGGTGGAGATGTCTGGTTCCATTCATCTACTGTAAAGATAAGAGTTTGAGTTTCACACCAAATCCACTATGACTCTGTAGATCTCAACCTCAACCAAAAATGAAGAAGAAATTAGAAAAGAGTGACGTTCAGTCAAATAACGAACGCGAACTGAACAGTAGCTTCTCATCAGCTTTTGGTCGCTTCTGGTTGAAGATCTCTTCTGCAAAGAACTTTACATTGACATTTACAGCGTTTAGGAGACGCTCTTGTCCAGAGCAGACTTCACTTCCCTCATCACAGAGACAGTCTCCCAGGAGCAGCTTGGGGTTAAGGGTCAGGAACCCAATGGTGGAAGTGCTGGAGGTAGTATTTGAACCTGTGACCTCTTGGTCCAAAGGCGAGAATCCATCACCACCATCCTCTTCGATGGGCTCGGTAGAATAAATCCCAGAAGTGAAGCTAAGATGATGCTTAACTCATTTCCATTCCAACACTCACCCACTCACTCAAGCTTCTCCATTCCAGCTGAAGGTGAAAATTCACGTTCACGCTCATCGTAGAGCAGCAAACCACACTGAAGCTTTCAGATGCTGCCTGCTAAAGTGAAGAGCAGGAATGATGGTGTGTCAGAGTGTGTGAGTGAGCGTGAGCTCCTGAACTTCTAGTCTCATTCTACTTTTCTCTTATTTCTTCTCCTCTGGGCTGCGTCCACTAGAGAAATCCACACCTGGAGAACTCTGAGTGTGGGGTATTGTATGTTTGTTTCTAGCTACGCATCCTCAGCCAGTTTACGACGCTCTCTTGAGTTCTTTATGCTCAGTTTTGTCCACTTTACCATTCGTTATTCACAATTTCTCCCACATGCATGAAAGTGTTTGGTGATCACCTCTGAGTTGTCACAAGCCACACTAGTGGCACCACATAGCAGCTGTCGGTATCGCCTTATTTTGTCGTTGTATCCGTCAGTGTTCTGTATTGTGTGTGTGTGTGTGTGTGTTGTTCACCAACACATGGATGGTCATTAAAAAAAGGCTCGGTCATCTACAACGGTGTATGCTGGGAAAAGAAATGGGAACGTTTAATTTCTAGAGCGAGGCCCCGTAGCCTGGCGCATCACCTTTTTTCACAAGTGGCATCAGAAAAGTGAGTCCCGTGATGCGAGAAGGGCCCTTCACGCGCTCATTCACCCCATGAAGGACTCCAAACACCACTTTACACCACAAACGGGGAGCAGCCAGTAATTATTTCCCTGTAAAAATGTCACAACCCGCTCTCGAGTGGCGTGTTAAGCCGTTAAGCTAATATGTTTTGTTCCCGATGGCAAAAAGGCAAATACTCCCACACCGGGCCACCTACACCAGAAGCTCATGTAGAGGATTTAGCACGAAATCTGGGAGCCATCCAGGTCTTTTCCATATAGTTTCTATAGGATTGAAACCCAAACCGCCTCAGATTCATGCATTATGGAGGACACATGCTATTGAAAGTCCAAGGTCTTCGCTTCTTGTGCAAGGAAAGGACATGGTTTGATAGGTGCTGTCCTAAATATGTCCTCATTAAAGTAGCACTTCAGAACTTCAGTATGCATGCTGACTGACTATTACATATTCTATTTAGTCAGTTATGATTAATATTATGGATTGATAAGTCAACACTTGTATCTGAATGGAGGCTCAGCTTTATCAAAGCTGGGTCCAGCACCCAGTTTTACCTCCTCATCTAAGTCTGGTAGTGTTTCAGAGATATATTAAGGGCCCAAAAAACTTTTAGATACTTGAGTGGAGCTTAATGCTCATCTGACGGGATGTCCCGTATAAGGATCTGAGCAATGTAATGTTCCATTTTCTTCCTTTTTGAATTTTTTTGAAAGGCTGGCAAAGAAAGCTTTGCAAAGTAGGATATTAAGGCAGGAAGCATTTTCCAGATCTTGGTTTTTGGTGCACAACCCTGAAGTCTTAATGCTGGGCCATCACTTCAGGCCTGCATCATTCGGGAGGTTAAGCGGGGTTCATCTGCAGAAATGCCCGACTAGTTTTCACTCGCTGTACGGCGTGCAGATAAGCCAAATGAATCCGTCGACGTCGCAGGAACTCCTCCTCACAAGTATTCTTTTCTACAGCTGGCTTCCTAAACTCTTCACGGGAGCGAGGTTTGACTTGCATCAGCCGTTTTTAATTACGACCTTTCTCGTTTATTACGGTGCGCCGCCTGGTGAGCGATCGCTCCCGAACAAAGCCCTTTTAATATCCGCCAAACCCGAGAGTCAATACCGGCTTCTCAATATATCCTCACCTACACACGTTATATCAACAAACTGCACCCCTGACACCCCTCCGCCTCCTTTTATTTAAGGAGGGCTGCCCAAATCCCACTCCATTATCTCAGATGTACTCCAGTCTGAGTAAATAGAAGGATGCTTATTGTTTCAGATATTAGGCACCTTAAAATAACAAGGCATTCTGGGAAATACATGCTACTGTGGCTTCAGGAGGGGAAATCGCAGGATGTGATACGATGTCATCTCACGTCTTTATCTAAAATATAACGGCTTCGTTATAGGAAAGAATATGCACGGCTCTGTCGCTGGGGGTGTATTCATATGCATAGGCAGGCTCGGCTTATTCCTCCCTCGTTCAGCATTACCGCAGTATGAGGAGGGGTCCAGTCTGCTTTAAGTGTCCATTTGGTTACCACGGGGTCCCAGACCATTAAAAACGCTCACGCTCACAAACACAGCGGCAGCAGTAACAGCCCCATACCGTCCATGCGGGACTGCCTATTGCACCATCGCACGGGGTGCAGCAGCTCTTTGCCCTTGTCGACCAATGAGGCAGGCCGAGCTCCACCGCAGGGCTTTAGGAGATAAATAATAGATGGTTGGTAATGGATGTACTGTGAGTTGTTCTGAGAATGGTGTGATACAAGTAAACGAATGTGACCTTGTGCTGTGTAAAAGAGGAAAACGGTGGGGGCGTGCAACCTTTTTGCCGTTGCCTCCTCACTTCTGATGGAGCGTTTGAGGGGACATAGAGCAGATCTTACCACCCAGACATGTTTCACCGCCGCTTCCTTTTAATGACTTTGCATGTACCGACCAACAAGCATGACGTATGAACTCGTTTTGTAAGTTGTCGCCAAGTTGTCATGTGTGCAAGACAACTCTACCCTCTATGGAACTTAAATGGTATGTATGTATATTTTTAGAGAGAGAAAGAGGGAGAGAGAGAGAATGATGTACATATATATATATATATATATATAGGAGCAGTTTTCATGCAAGCAGTCACTTTTCTTTCTAAATTAGAAAGATAAATCTGAAATATATAAACAGATATAATATGAAGAGATATAATTGAGAGAGAGAAAGAAATCTTTATATATAAAGAGATATGAAATATATAAAGATATATCTGAAATATTCATGGAAATAACACAAAATAATACGAAAAAGTGAATAAAAATGAGTCATTAAATTCACATTAGAATTAAAATTCAAACATTGCCCAAAAGCTTGTATTGAACTTGGTTGCTTAATAGCTAAAACCTTAATTAGTCAGCTTTTCGGATGGGGCGAATCTTCATCCAGGACAGGGTCCAGCAGGGGACACCCAGTTTTAGCAGTGTTCTATTCAGAGTTTCCGAGAAATATTTAGGGCCAAAATCATGAAGGAACTTAATGGGATCACTAGTAGAGCACTGGACTCCTCTGACGGGACGTCCTGTGTAAGGAGCTTAGCAATGTGATGTTCTGTTTTCTTGCCGTTGGAATTTAAGCAGCAGTATTTCGAGAGCATTGTGTGTGTGTGTGTGTGTGTGTGTGTGTGTGTGTGTGTGTGTGTCTCTGAATACCTTGTATTTGCAACCCTGTGTGTCTTATTTCACAATCATAGTGTCTAATCGACATTTAATGGCTGTATTGGATTCGTCGGGCGACCGCTTTGACAGTTAAATCAGACGAGCTGACCTTTTCCCGCTCCGAAATGAAACGATAAGTCGTTCCTTCGTCCCAGACTTCACGGAGAACCTTTCTCCTGCTGCCTCCTCCCTTTCTCCTGGCTTCGTCTCTCTTATTATGATCCAGCTCACAATATATACCCAGTGTATAGATATATATGAAGAGGTTCTTATGAGGCTGGCGGCTCCTTGCGGTTCTCACTCTATTAATATTTATAGACACCTTCGCCTGCCCGTGCTCTCCAGTCTCCTTTATTAATATCATAAGAACAGTGTCAGCAAGCCTATTTAAGAGCCATTGAGACGACACGGTCTAAGACGGACGTCCCGGCCGCGCCACTTCATCCGCCGATTGTTTGCGTAGACTTTATTATTGCTATTTTATTTTCTTTGACACGTCCCCCATGCAAACCCTGTTTACCAGCAAGGCCTGTAACCAAATGGCGCCTGGCCGAGGAGCGAGGCGAAGGGTAATGACTGTTTATCGGATCAAACGGAGCTGGTGAGCAAGTGCATATTAAAGCTGGCGCTTTTGGCTGAGAGGAACGTACCGACGGACCGTCTCGTGGGCCGAGTAATAACTTGGATGAATAAATTATTCTCACAGGGAGGTTTATCACAAACAGCGCAGGCCGTTCGTGGCCCACACGCCGAGTGTTTCTCCGGACGGTTCCTGACGGTGCAGAGCTGGATCTGATGTGTGAGCCGGAGTTGGTCCTCCAGAGCAAACTGGTGCTTCTGATGCTTAGAAAAGTCAGACTTTTTGCATCTTTGTGTTGTTGTGAGGCATTTTTTATAGACTTTAGGAAAGTACAATGGAACAGGAACTGAGGTACAGAGGGTCCTCAGCATCACATTATTATTGTTGTGTATGATATCATTTTAGAATACCATTTTATTCTTCTGTGTGATATATATATATATATCATAATATAAAGTTCTATAAAAATTAAAATCATATAAAAATGCCTAAAAACAAGGCAGTACTGCAAAAAGTTTGACCTTATAAGTCTGACACATATAAAAACACACATCAGGTGTTGTGATAACAAATAATTCTTTGAATAAAGAATAAATGAATCTAAATATATATCATATATATGTAATTTTAACCAGTTATTTCAAGAATGTATATCATTCAATTGTTTTAACCTACCGTCACCCTCACACTTTTAAAATCCCACTACTTTAAAGCATTCACGTATTTAAAAGTAATTAAAGTATACTAAAAGTATACATTTTAAGCTCAGTATTAATGTTTAATCTACCTTGGCCTTTGTGACACACCCCCAACACTTCCATATAAGGCGTTGTTTTTAGCTCCTATGGAGATTCTTGAGGGTTTACCTTGAAATCAAGCTCTGGCTGGTGGCTTTCTGGCCCTTTAGTGTCTCCTGCTTATCGCTGTCCTTAGTTGCTAAGCATTGTGTTGCTGCGCCAAACATTTAATTAGTATTTGACCTCTCCTTTGCTGGTCTTGCCAGTCAGTGGGTGTCTCCATTAACTGATTCCATCTGGTCTTTATTATCATGCCTGTCAAATGCATGTCACCTCAGCATTCCTCTGGAAGCAGGAGCGGAGGCGTGTTGGCGACGGGCTCGTCAGAGCGGCTCATTTTAGGAGGCAGAGATGAAGACCAGTTGGCATCGCCCTGCTTCTCTTTCTGTCTCCTGTTTGTCTCCCTCGCTCTCTCTCCTCTTTCTATCCGCTCCCTGCCGATGCACAATGGACTGTTAGAGTCCCATCCCAACACCAACTCACACAAACACACACACTCTCCTCTCTCCGCCATGTTCATCCTCCACCCATCCATCACTTTTTCTTTCACTTCAATGAGAGCCAGATGTGCTGTTTCACGTCTTTATTTTGTTTGCTATTCATTTTTAATAGCAGCTGCAGCTTCCGGCGATACAGCGCTGCAGTAAAGACTCTCAGATTTAGCGATTAGCTCTTAGGCCTGGAGCGAGTAACGGCCTACATAAAGCGCTAATGGGCTGATTTTCTGAACACTGATGCGAGGAAAGCTTCAGCCAATAAAGCAAATGTAACGGGGCCGCTTCAAAAGGCGGACTCTGCATAACCGGCATTGATTCGTTATTATCAGTCATTGGGATCGTCTAGAACCGCAGGACTTATAACAGAATAAGTCAGCGTTTAATCAGTGTCCAGAATAAATTGGTCCCATAATTTGTTTGGATTATAAAACTAAGTCCTAGCACCCCCCCCCCCCACCCTCACCCTCCATTGTCCCTCTTAGCTCTCCTCGTTTGATTTTGCAATTCACTAATCAATGCGTTTGTTCTTTTTTGGGGCTGTTTCCATTTTTTTGTCCCACTGCTTTGTCTTGATGCTTCAGAAGAAATGCGTATTCCTACTCGTACTACCTGTAAGTAGCATGTGACTAAAACTTCAGCCTTGTCCGTGATTGTGTCCCCTTCTGTTGACTTTACATGCTCTCCTCAAGTCCCAGTGGTACATGTTTGTCCATCAGTGATTGACCACCCGTCCCTGACTGTTCACCGTTCTAATTTCACTTCAGCAACATAATCAATAGGAAAGAATGGAACACAAAACTTAACACACCCTTAGAACCGACAAAAACCGAGTCTCAGAGGAGGCTTTACTGGTGCCTGTTTCCAAAAAAGCCTACAATGATAATGAAACTCGGGACTGGGATTGTCCTCAGATGTCCTCAGTCCAAGCGGGCAATTTGGCTGATGAGCTTTTGTGTTTATTAGCTATCGATACAAACTAAGTCAAGCTTAAATCAACAAAAGGTTCTGTTTACAAACATCAAATAAACATTACTCGGTGCCGTCTTCGAAAGGCGTCTTTTACATCAAATCAATGAACTTCAAAACATCAAAGAAACAATAAAACTCTAAAGATGCTTTTAACATCAAATAAACCAACATTACTCATCTAAAGGTGTCTCATCCAACATCAAAGAGTGAAATAAACTCATTTATGCCCTCTAAAGTTGTTTACAAACATTAAACAAACAAATGTTACTCAGCGCTGCCGTCTAAAGGTGTTGACAAACATAAAATAAACAAACATTACTCACTGCTGCTTTCTACAGATGTTGAGAAACATTAAACAAACAATACTGCTGCCCTTTAAAGTTGTTTACAAACATTAAATAAACAAACGTTACTCAGTGCTGCTCTCTAGAGGTGTTGACAAACATGAAATAAACAAACGTTACTGAAATAACCAAACGTTGCTCACTGCTGCCCTCTAGAGGTGTTGACAAACATGAAATAAACAAACGTTACTGAAATAACCAAACGTTGCTCACTGCTGCCCTCTACGGTTGTTTACAAACATTAAATAAACGAACGTTACTGAAATAACCAAACGTTGCTCACTGCTGCCCTCTACGGTTGTTTACAAACATTAAATAAACGAACGTTACTCGCTGCTGCCCTCTAAAGGTGACACTAAACGCTACATTAAATATAATGCACTCTAACAAATGGCTGACTGTGCAAAATAAGTTGGCTTTGTGTAAAAAGCAACGAAGAGCCTGCATAATGGAGATCAGGCCGGTACTTTGGCAGACTTGTTGAACAACGAACTGTTGAATGTTTTG
>CM029366.1:31399060-31441560 GCA_017165825.1 Hepsetus odoe
ACCTAGACAGATGCCACATCTATACAAATTTGTTTCATGGAGAAAGGTCCATGTTTTCTATTTTTGATACTTTTCCCCCAGTGCAATTGAGAAAAAGTCTCCTACAATCAGTCTCCACCATATTTGAATTAGCCAGAAATGGGACACCCAGAAATGGGACATCCAGAAATGGGACATCAACTTGTGGCACAGAGCCCCTGAACTGAGATTCAGCAACTTTACATTTTGAATCATTTTTGGTGCAGAAATGTATAAACGCTACCTTAAACCTTCTCAGAGGAGCTGATCTGATCTCTAGAGCGATCTTGATTCTGGTGAAAGTTTCCACTGAGAGTTGTCTCGCTCATTACTTCTCCAAGTCCAAGGTGTGAGTCAGGTTCCTCAGCTGACCTTCACCGACCCAAATACGTTCTCTTGAACAAATCCTCAAACTCAGGCGCAGATGTTGCAGTTTGAAGGAGTGCAGTACTAATAAAGGAAAGGCAATTTTATTTCCTCTTGATGTGACAAAGGGGATCTAAGAAGAAGAATAAGTAGTGTTTGTTGTTGTTTGGGCCTTGAATGTGGAGAGGATGGCGGGGTTGGAGAAGGGATTTACTGAAGAGAAAACTCATTTTTTGGCTCCAGTCCTGCTGGCACTAATACCAGTAAGGAGAGACGTTATATACACTCAGACAGGCCTTTTAAAACGAAAGGATCAGCAAGTAAACAGACGTGTTTGTGGTGCGTTTTTCTGGGTTGAGGATGAAAAGTTTGCGTTTCTGTAAATTTGCAGAACTAAGCAGAAGTCTGGACCCCTTGTTTCTTCATAATTTCTTTCAAAGATTCAGACTTTCTTGCATCTTTAATGTTTTGTTGAGGAGCAGTTCTCCAGATCTTCCTGAAGGACAGTGTTGTTGTCTCTCATTTTTAGTCCAGTCTCTGTACCTGAGCAGTTCTCCAGATCTTCCTGAAGGACAGTGTTGTTGTCTCTCATGTTCAGTCCAGTCTCTCTACCTGAGCAGTTCTCCAGATCTTCCTGAAGGACAGTGTTGTTGTCTCTCATGTTCAGTCCAGTCTCTGTACCTGAGCAGTTCTCCAGATCTTCCTGAAGGACAGAGTTGTTGTCTCTCATGTTCAGTCCAGTCTCTGTCCCTGAGCAGTTTGATAGTTCTGTGTTGGTTAATCCACACAGTGATCTACGTCTGAACCTTCAAGCAGAACAAAGCGTCTATTCTAAGACATAAAGCAGAGAAGAACCAGGTGCAGATGATTCCAGATGATCAGGTGATTCATTTACTGCTGATGCGGAACACTGTGTGGAACCCCTTTATCGAGAACCTTGTATCTATAGACACTTTGTCACCAGTCAGCAAAACATTTGCTCACGTTTCTTTCATGTCATCCTCAGTATGACACAGAACAGACAGTTTGGGGCTTAAAATAGTATTTTTTATTTTTACAGATTCGCTCAAGATGAGACACGATGCTGTTTGTATCAAGCACTTGAATTACTTTTACATCTCCTTTTACAACCTTTATATTAATTATATATATATAATAAACATTTTGCAGTTATTGTCTTATTTTAAAGGTGTAAATATCTCGAACTATAGTCTTGCTGAGAAATAAAACTGACTAATAATCGTTTTAAGTTAAAAGGTAACGTAGTAAGAACTAATTGGTCCTTCCTTTTCTTTTACAGTCCTGGTGAATGTGTGGACGTTAATCTACATTTGAGCTGTGGTGGCACAAACACATGCCCTTTCTTTCCTCTTTTGAAACTCTAAAATATATGGGATTTCATTACTGTGTGGCCTGATGATTTTTTTTTACTGAACATCACTGCAGATTGTAGAACCGGGTCTACGTGACTACAAGGTTTAGCCCAGTCGAGGATTTACAGGAGCAGGGGTCGATCTCTGAAATTTCAGCTCCACAAAGCAGCCACGGGTCACTCGGTTTATCATCAGTTTCTCTGAAACATTGCATCAACAGTTCATCTCCGTTAGAAGGGCATCAGTTGTTGGGCAGCAGCTCGACCCAGTGTGTCCTAAGGGGCAGGCTTGGTCCAGCCCTGGAGCACTTTAGATGTACAAGATAAGTTACCATGGTGATGTAGCTCAGGCAAAGTGAAGTCATGAGACAGTGGGTTAACATAAACCAGGCTGGCTAAGAAAGCTTTTCAAAGCTGGAGACAAACAGAATTCGCCCACAAAGGTTCCTTTCCTGTTCCTTTTCCCAGCAGGTAGTTTGTGGTGTTTGGTTTGTGTCGTGTTCGTCTGTGTTGTGTGTTTTTGTGTTCGGTTCTTTCAAAATGCATGAAGTGCTTTAACACTGTGTGTGTTCAGGTCTTATACTAACGTGTGTGTTTGCTCACATTGCCTGATCAACATCTTTCCACTCTTTAATTCCCGACCCAAGTGTCTGTTCTTCGATTCTATCAGTCCAACTTTCTTCAGACTTTAAGCATGTGTCAAGTTTATTTTTTCACTTTGCCTGCATAGTTTAAGCTTGTGGATTTGAACTATGGACTAGACTAGGTCTAGTTTGGCCTGATATGGCCTACACGTCTTCAAAGCATGGATTCAGTTCAGGATCAACGAGGCTTTAAGAAACCTGTACACGCTATGTTCCAAAGTGTCTAGAAACACAATCTCTTCTGAAACCCGGAGCTGGAGCTGGAAAATACCTTTAAGGCAGTTTTAAGGCAGCCTTGTGAGCATTAATGAAGTCAGGTACTGATGTTGGATTAGGTCTAGATCACGAACTCCACTCCAGTTCTTTCCAAAGGTACTGGATGGGTCACTCCAGAGAACACTGCTGACTATGGTCAATTGGCAACGAGGGCATCTCGAAGGCTAAACTCAGTAGAAGAACCATCTGGACACTTTTGGACAGATTACAGGGAGCCTAACCTCTTTTTTGAGACTGTGTGCCATTTGTATCTGAGTATTATGGACTGTGTATGTGAACTTCTTCTGTTTTGGGCCGTTTAAAGGAAACTGGCAAAGAAACAGAAAGAGACAGCCAGCAGCAGCACGCAGAGAGAGATGGGACCCGTCGGCACGGCGGACAAAAGCACCGGCAAAGTCAGCACCCTGCACAAGGACGACCCTTTCTCCACCAGCAACCAGGATCTCAATGGATTCGGTAACTGAAAAATAAACGATTCCGTTATACTGCCTTCTCATTTTCTCAGGTGGGCGGGAAGACGATGTCCAGCTCTTGAAATTGGTAAATCTTTTCAATTCAGGGTGCTTTCATACATTTAGTCCGTTTGAATAAAAGCGTAGTGAGTTTGACCCCTTGATTCGGTTCATTTGCTTCAGCCAGAACAGTATTTCAATCAGGTCTTCATTAAAATCATCTGCTTATCTGCTCTAGAGTGAAGAGGTCTGAAAGTGAGTAGGACAAAGACAAAATACATGAGTGTGAATGAAAGGGAGGACAGCGGAGTGGTCAGGAGGCAGGGAGTAGAGCTATAAATACTTGGCATCGGCAGTTCAGAGTAACGGCGAGTGTGGAAGAGAGGTGAAGAAGAGAGTGCAGGCAGGTTGGAATGGGTGGAGAAGAGTGGCTGGAGTGAACAGGGACAGATGGGTATCAGTGAGAGTGAAAGGGAAGGTTTACAGGACAGTAGAGAGACCAGTGATGTCATACGGGTCGGAGACGATAAAAAGACAGGAGCTGGAGGTGTCAGAGTTAAAGATGTGACGGGGATGGACGAGTATAAACGAGGATATTAGAGGGACAGCACAGGTTGGACGTTTTGGAGACAAAGTTAGAGAAGAAAGACTGCATTGTGTTGGACATGTCCAGAGGAGAAACGAGAGACGTGTAGAGACGAGTATAAAAGTGAAAGTGACTGTCATGGTGAACCACAACAAAATGCTTGTTTATATTTAACCCACACACAGAGTCCAGCAGGGGGCAGCCAGCCCATGGAGCAGTGATGGGGACAGTACCTTCCTCAAGGATACCTCAGAGTAACCTACTGGTCCAGGACTCGAACACACAACCTTCCGATTTGGGTCCCAGTACCTAAACACTAGGCTTAGTGGCGTCGGAGGTTTACTGTGTGGCCAAAAGAGCAGCGTGTGTGTTTTTGGTGTATTTTTTGGCAGATTTCATTCGTACAGAACTAACGTGGAAAACTGAACTGAGCCGAGGTTATTCTGCAACACTAACACTGTTCGCTGCTCGGATCAAAGCGATCCTACTGTGGTTCTGAAAATGCTCTCGTTACTCTTCCGCGGCCTCGGCTTGACCTTCGCCAACCCAGATGAAGACATTTGCTTACGCAAATACTTTCAATTTCAGGCGCAGATGTTAGTTTGAAAAGCTCTGCATTTAAAGGAAAGTAGAGGTTAATACTTTTCCTCTGGATATGAAGCGAACCGAAGATGAAGTCTTCTGTTGCTGATTGAGACCAGAATGTGAAGAGGATAGCAAGCCCATGCTATGAATTTGCTGAAGTAGGAGGAAAATCTTACTGGTATCAGGTCCTGGACAACAACAACAACAACAACAACAACAACAACAAAATAACTATAGTGTCTTTTTCAATCCCAAGATTGTTTCAGACTCAGAAAGGCCATTTAAACCTGAATCCACCATCAGTGATATCAGCCTCTCTGTATATGATATATAATGTATAGTGAGTTTGTTTGCACCTCCCACTGACTTTTATGCAGATTACCTTCTGGATGCTAAATTTCTGCTCATTGTGACCGTTTCAATTGGCTCTTTAGTCATGAATTTGAAAGGGTCTTGCGCAAAGGGGGCAGTGGTGACCTAGTGGTTAGGGAGTTGCTCTTGCATCAGAAGATTGTGGGTTCGATTCCCCACCACTAGTTTGCCCTGAGTTACCCTTGAGCAAGGTACCGTCCCCGTCACTGCTCTCCGGACGCTTTCAATAGCTTCCCACTGCTGCATGGTGTTTGAGTGCATGGGTTAAATGCAGAGGTCCAATTTCGCTGTGGTTCACTGTGTGCTGTGCTGTGACCGAGGGTTGTCACTTTCACTTCACTTTCACTTCAAAGGAGAGACTAGAGCCAGATTCAAACCCATAACGTCTTAGTCCTCAGATACCCCTAAAGCTACCCCCATCCCGAGAAATGTCCATCCAGTTCTACCATTTTTAACGTTTGGTGTGACTGTGATATTTCTGCAGGTTACATTTACACACACAGCAGATGCTTTTATTCAAAGAGAGCCCAGTTAGAGTTTCGCATGAACATCAAACGTAACACCATGTTAACTCAATCACTCATTTTCTGAGCCACTTGTCCTGATTAGGGTCATGGGCTGTGCTAGAGTCAGGGCAAGAGGCAGGGAAACACCCTGGGCAGGTTGGAAAAAAAAAAAACAAATTTGAATGAGGATTAAATGTATAATTTATTCAAAAAAGTACAGATTTGAGCAGAAAATCTGGAGAGCAGGAAGTGAGTATTGGACTGTTAGAGTGATGAGATGTTTGGAGAAGGTGGTGCTGATGAAGACGGGCAGTGGAGCTGAAGGTGTCCGAGTTAAAGATGCTGAGAATTGCCCTGGCGAGGATTAGGGTGTATTAGAGGGTCAGCTCAGGTTGGAAGATTTGGAGACAAAGAGAAGCAAGATTACATAAATTTGGACATGTCCAGTGGAGAGACGTGCAGTATATGAGGAGAAGGATGTTGCGGATGGAGCTGCATGGTAAGAGGAGAAGAGGAAGGACAAAGAGGAGGTTTACGGACGTGGTGGACATGCAGGCGGTCGGTGTAAACGAGGAAGACGCAGAGGACAGGAAGAAATGGAGACGTATGCTCTGCTAAACGGGAGCAGCAAACTATATGCAAGATTGGAAGAACGCAAGATGTGGCCACTTTACAGCGCCTCCACTCTGCTAATGATCTCTTCCTCCAGGCGTCAGGTAATAGCTTTGGTCTTGGTGACCCGTCAGAGTCCCAGTTGTGCTCTATCAGTCTGTCCGTCCTTCATAAATGCCTCGAAAGAACATCAGCCTCCGAATGCCGTAGAAGCCGGGAGGGGTCAGCAACCCGTAACTTTTACCTCCTTTCTGAGAAAGATTCTAAGTAATGTCCTTTACACCTGCCGTCCGTCTCCCGTCACATTGACCGTCTTGGAGGACCACTTTGAGCCCAAACAAGACCGAGCACTCCACATATCAAGAGGCCGATCCATCGACTTCTCTCCAAAGGCTCGGGGAAGAAAAAGGGCGCGGGTGGCATTTAGGCTGGGAGTTCTTTTCTCTTTCTCTCTTTTTTCTCTGTTTTAAGTGGCATCGGCGTGCTGTGCGCGGGGCTGTAATTAGGAAGGGTCTCTTTCTGCACAAAATGTCACCGTGGCCTTTGTGGAGAGATTAACTTGAATGGGCCGGTCAGAGCGAGGGAAAGAGGGAGCGAGCGGGGAAGAAGTACAAAGAGAGAGAGGGAGAGAGAGAGAATGAAAGAGAAGAGCGACGTGCTCAAGTCACATTATTAGAATTTGGGTTTAGCGCAATTTCCATGAATTGAATGTGTTCGGTTCCTCGAGGAGTTTTCTTCTGGTCCAGCCTTGTTTCACTTCACCCAAACCTTGTTCCCTGGATTTCTGCCAGCGTTTCTCTGGTTCCCTGCTTCATTAGTGGCCCGAGATTAGACTTCACTGCAGAGTTTTTGCTGCGAAAACACTGCACCGTCATCGCCAGCGCTGGACGGTACTGGTAACATCCACAGAATACAGATTTGCAAGAATCCACTGATACACAAACCCACCGCTGGCTTTCATTTCTGCAAGCTCTCTGCAAGTTCTCAGCGTTCCTCAGTTTATGTCGGATGATAACGTTCCATAGAAACCTCTTTTTCGACCCTCTTAAATGTTCCGTGCTGTGAAAAAGTCTTCAGCCCCCATTATTTGCTTCATATTTTAGGAGACATTCCTATAAATCCAGTCTAAACACAAAGAGAGTTTGCAGAACCAGCTTTGAAGTCAATATTTGGTACGATCACCTGAGCACAGCCTGAGCTCTCTTAGAGCTCGTTTTCAGGAACACTTCTCCAGGCTTCTTGAAGGATGTCCCAGAGATCTTGATGATCCCACGCTGCATCTGAAACTGCTCAGGTACAGGGACTGTACTGAAAATGAGAGTCAAAATCTTTGTCCTTCAGGAAGATCTGGAGAACTGTTCCTTGACCATGCTTTAAAAATACAAGGAAGTCTGGATCTGGAGGAGAGATATGAAGAAAAGACCTCAAGACTTTTGAACACGGCTTACAGTGAACCACAACAGCGTGTAGGCAGTTATATCCATCGCCTGGAGAGCGGTGATGGGACGGTACCTTGCTCAAAGGTACTTCAAGGCAGCCTACTGATCTGAGCCTTCATGATCTTTTGAACCTGGAGCCTAGTTCCTAAACACTGGACCACAGCTGCCTCTCAAGTCTTTCATCCACAGTGCTAAACAAGAGAAAAAACACTGGGACGTGCCTTGGCTGAGCGACAACCTCCAGCATAAGAGGGAACGTGTATCATTTTTTCACTGAAATATTAATAATCCTTTACTGAAGTGTCACAAGGGTTCTTTTGGAGCGATGCCATAGTGCAGGCTGTCCTGGAGGGCCAGTGTCCAACAACAGAGACGTCTTTTTGGTCACAGATGTTCAGATCTTTGTACACTCCAACGTGTTAATCGTGCTTTCCATCGAGCGAAGTGATAACATCCCCCTGCTCCCATCTGTGAGTCCCACAACTTCGGCATTCCAGCACTATTACCATCTAAATGAGCGCAGAGACACCTGCCGTGAAATCGCTCTCTGTTTCAAAACTCACCCGGGCTCGGATGAACCGGGCCGACCTGCTGATTGGAGCTTTTGCTGCAGAAGCAGTTTTTATTTAACAGATTACAGAGCGGCGCACACTTTAACATTAGCATATGTACCTTCCTGCATCAGACAGCGAGGGCTGTGAAGGGAGAGGTCTAGAATGTGCACTTAGTCATTAAAATGTAAAGTAGCCCAGATCCAGTGCAGAGGAAGCAGAGGCTGACTGTGTCCCGGCAGAGAGTCGGACACGACGGTCGCGGTGCACACGTCAGGTGGAGTCGGGCTTAGTGTCCTCATGAGTCAGTGCGTTTCGCCTCTGTGGGCTGTGCTCGGTGCTTCAGCTGATTCACCGTCTTGCAGATTTTGAGGGTTTGTGGGAAAGTGCGTCAAATCAATTCAATCAGGGGTCATTTGTGTGTTTGTGTCTATATTTACATATTCAGACTTCATTCAATAAATTTAGATTTCCTTCACTATAACTCGTTCTGAATGATCCGTTATTATGGATTTATGGGTGTGTGTGTGTGTGTGTGTGCGTGCGTGCGTGCGAGTGTGTGCGTGCGTGCGTGCGTGCGTGCGTGCGTGCGTGCGAGTGTGTGTGTGTGTGTGTGTGTGTGCGTGCGTGTGTGTGTGTGTGTGTGTGTGTGTGTTTAGTTGGGAAGTGGTTAACATATTTTCTATGGTATTGGAACAAAAAAGCCATTCTTTTATATGGGTGCTAGGCATTAATTGCTTTATCTATCTATCTATCTATCTATCTATCTATCTATCTATCTGTCTGTCTGTCTGTCTGTCTGTCTGTCTATCTATATATCTGTCTATCTGTCTGTCTGTCTGTCTGTGTGTGTCTTTCTGTCTATCTATCTATCTATCTATCTATCTATCTATCTATCTATCTATCTATCTATCTATCTATCTTTCTGTCTGTCTGTCTGGCTGGCTGGCTGGCTGTCTGTCTGTCTGTCTGTCTATCTATCTATATATATATATCTGCCTGTCTGTCTGTGTGTCTATCTGTCTGTCTGTCTATCTATCTATCTGTCTGTGTGTGTGTCTGTCTATCTATCTATCTATCTGTGTGTGTGTCTGTCTATCTATCTATCTATCTATCTATCTATCTGTCTTTACAGAATTTTAGTTTGATTTGTTACAACAACAACAACATAATAATAATAACAGTAATGATAGATTTTATGTTATTGTTATTGTTGTTGTTGTTATTGTTTTTGCATGCATACTTTTGCAGGCTTTATTTTTGCAGGCTTTATTTTTGCAGGATGTTTTTAGCTTGATTTTCTCATTTTGTCATTTCTAGCCTCCTCTTCGCCTTGCTCATTCTCCGTCCAGGGAAAGACGCTGCAAAGTAAATCACTCCTCAACTCTTACTACTCAGGTACTGAACACTCCCACCCACACCGACGGCTTTTTCCTTCTCGAATCTTCCAGCGCAGTATATCGTACACACCAGATTGACTGTAATGTTTCTGATGTTCCTTTTTATCATTTCTTTAAAGTGTCCAAGGATCCAGTCCCTGCCACCACGTCGATAGGTAAGCACACCGTTGATGTGGATAAAAACTACGAACCTGTTGTCTAGAGGGTTTCCATGGTAATCCACAGGCAGGACCATTAAAATGAACTGGTCCCTGGATGAAAATAAACCAATCACAAATAAGAGAGTTAATAATGTAGCTTCGCTATACAGTTTACTGTGATTACTGTATTTATTACTTTTAAAAGTTGTGTCATTTTTTTTGGAAGTTAATAAGTACAGGAATGTACTGAGAGTGTAAAGTAAAAAGTACAGGAATGTACTGAGAGTGTAAAGTAAAAAGTACAGGAATGTACTGAGGGGTACAGGAATGTACTCTGTATTTATTACTTTTAAAAGTTGTGTCATTTTTTTTGGAAGATAATAAGTACAGGAATGTACTGAGAGTGTAAAGTAAAAAGTACAGGAATGTACTGAGGGCATAAAGTAAAAGTACAGGAATGGACTGAGAGTGTAGTGTAAAAAGTACAGGAATGTACTGAGGCATAAAGTAAAAGTACAGGAATGGACTGAGAGTAAGTAAAAGTAATAGGAATGTACTGAGAGTGTGGAAGTTAAAAGTACAGGAATGTGTACTGAGAGGTGTAAAGTAAAAGCACAGTGAATGTGCATTGAGAGTGTGCAAAAGGACAGGAATGCACTGAGAGTGTAAAGTAAAAAGTACATGTGGAATGTACTGAGAGTAAAGTAAAAGCACAGAATGTACTGAGGGCGGCAAAGTGTGCACAGGAATGGGACTGAGAGGTAAAGTAAAAGTACAGGAAATGTACTGAGAGGAAGTAAAGTACAGGAATGTAATGAGTAAGTAAAAGTACAGGAATGTGTAATGGAGAGTGTAGTAAAAGTACAGGAATGTACTGAGAGTGTAAAGTAAAAGTACAGGAGTGTACTGAGAGTGTAGAGTGAGACGTGTCTCCTCTGAAGGACGTCTGGAGCGTCTGTCTGTGCTGAAAGTGAACTGAATCTCACTCCATATTAATAGAATTAAAGACTATTAAAGCCTCGAACTTCAACTCCAATAAAAACAATCTACTGAAAATAATCCACATGAACTTCACCGCTTCACTTTCATCACCGTCTCTACTAGTTCTCCATCACGGACACACACTCCACACACCCTGAACTCCACCGTCCACTCTCCCTGTCCTCTCTCTCACTCTCCTTCACTCTGTCCTGCACCGATGGGCCGTCTTTTCTGAGTGTTTTGTCCATTTAGGCAGAAATGGGTCTTCGGAAAATGGCTGATATTTGGGTCAAAATGTAGAGAGTAAAAGGAAAAGTCAAATAAGTGCTCCAGTAAAATACAAAACCTGAAAGCTTTTCAGTAAAAAGCATTTGAACTTCATTACTTCCCATCTCTCATAATTGTGAGCTAAAAATGGCATCTGTGACGTTCGGTGGAGCTGATAATTCTGAAAATAAGTGCAGATAAACGGTAGGTGGACCAGGTGAAGAGGCTAATCTCTGTTTTCGCTTTTCTCACACAAACATCGCATCAACTCAAGGTTAGAACATACACAGTCAAGCATGCAATTTCTCTCCTGGCGTGTTTCGGTCATGACAGACTAATTCCGGGGCTCTCGTTTCTGATCAGGGTGAGCTACAGATTTGGAAAGCTCAGATCCAGCACGGCTTGCCATATTCATGTGGCTGAAAGCCTTAATTACCCAAAACAGCAGTGTTAGGTTAAGGTTGGAAGCCACTAAGTGGTTGATCTTTAGGACCACAAAGGGGCTTGCTTGAGCTTCCAGTATGTTCGATTCAACATCCTTTTGTCCCACTTTTAAAATAAGGCCACTGTTCTATTATGGGCCTGCTATGTTGTTGGAAAACTTCCATTTGCACTGAATTTCTCCAATCATGGCCACTCAGAATGGCTCTATTTCACCTGCTTGATCTGTAGGCTGCGATCACCGGTCATTTTGAAGTGTATACTTTGGGCTGTCTGATGTTCCAGACTCTGGAGAGGTTGACAGGCGAGTGCAGCTTTACCTAAACATTGCTAGTCATTACCCGTGAGCTGGGTGTCACTGTGCTGGAGTGAAAGCAACACTCAAGTGCTGGGGGTCATACAGCCAGAGACGGAGGGATGGAGGGATTTTCGTGCCTAGAAAGCCGATCGCAGACGGGACGTGTGCGCTACTCCTAAAGGTATCTGTTTGCCACTTTTTTTTTTCCCGGGAATGAATCACGACTGTACTCTTGGTGAAAGCTTGCTCTCATATTTGAACCCCTGTATTATTGTGAGTGTGTGTGTTGGTACTTGTTTGCGGTTGGAAGGGCTGCACAGACTCTGTTTTCTATCACTCTCAGGTAAATGAACATTTGCATTTCAGCATTTGACAGATGCTCTTATGCAGAGCGGCGAACACGAGTGCTTCGTTTTTCAGGAAACATGTCATTAAGAGCTGCTAGGCACTGAAATCTGCTACATATAAAGTCCTCCAGATCACACAGAGAAAGCAACTTTGTACTTGTTGTGTTTGAGGCATGAAGGTGTCGTTTATTATCCTCAGTGCCGATGGAAGAGGGTCTTCACTCTCCGTGCGAGAACGGGGTCCCGGCAGTCCAGATGGTCGAGGGAAGTTCCTTCCACCTTGAGGAGCTGAGAATGTTCTGCTTTTGAGAAGTGGGAGGTCGAGTCAGGCTGTGTTTGATCTAGGAGGGCGACCCTTGACCCGTGGTTTGATCGTTGCAGTTTGGCGAGACAAGGCTGGACCAGGTTTGGCTTTGAAGGTGGTTATTAATGTTTAAACTTAAGCAGGAGCCCGGGGTAGCCTGGGGTTGGCAGTAGTGGAGCAGTGAGAATCTGGGTGAATTGAGGAGATGCTGAGTTCTGGATCAGCTGTGGGGTCTGATGTTCTTTAAAAGACCAGCAAGGAGTGCGTGTCCAGACTTGAGATGATGAGTGCCTGGATGAGTATCTGAGCATCAGTGGTGAGGAAGGGAAGGATTCTCCTGATGTTATAAAGAAAACACCCACATGTGCAGGAAAGTGGGATGAGATGTTAAGGTTCTCATAAGAGGAGAACCTAAATATCCATGGTAGGACTGATGCTTGTGATGATCTCAAAAGTGATGGAAATGGGGCAGCAGTGATTGTGGGTTTAACCAGTAGGTTACCCTGAAGTATCCTTGATCAAGGTACAGTCCCCAGCTCTGCTCCCAAGGCGTTTGATGTAGTTCTGCTCCCTGCTACCCTGTGATGGGTTAAATAAAAGAATTAAAAGTGACAAATCCCCTGGGAGCAGGATATTATTGTGGCTGAATACTGAGCCCTGTGGAACTCCAATGGTCAGGTGTCATGGGGCAGACATAGGTCCTTTCCATCCCACCTGGTTATGTGGGCTTCAGGCTAGGATGAACATAAACATCTCTGAGTTGTCTTCAGCAGAGAACTATAGTTCATTCTTTACAGTTCTCATTCATCAAGCACAGGCTGCTAATTATCCCGTCGGGTTGAGAAAAGCTTGAAGTTTTTGGTATTTAAAAGTTGTGTTTCTTGCATTTATCTACTTTTAATACGTGAGAGCTTCACTCAGTCCATCAGACTGAAGGCTGTTCTGTAATAAAGGATGCTAATTATCCATATTGAACCTGCTGTGCAGCTGCAGGAGAACAGGATTGCAGTAATGAGTGAACAGGACCAGCGGAACTGATGGCAAGATTGGCAATGAAAAGTTGTATTTTTTCACTAATACATCATTTTAACTTGATTTATTTCTAATTGCATCTTTTTTTCTGTTACATTTCAAGTCTTGAGTGACGTGAAAGTGATGATTTGTCATTATTAGCACAGCGAAACAGCGAAATGCAGGTATTTAACCCCCACACACTGTGGGCAGCCATATCCAGCACCCAGGGAGCAGTTATGGGGACGGTACCTTACTCAGGGGTACCTCAGGGCAACCTACTGGCCCAGGATTCAAACCTATGACCTTCCTATCTCGGGACCTCATCCCCAATACATTTGGGATTTTAAATTTGCGGTCCAAGACTAGTGATCCGACAGTACCTGACCTCACTGATGCTCCTGTGGGGGCAATCAAATCCTCACAGCAATGTCTTCCAGCCTTCCCAGATGAGTAGAGACAGCAGTGGCACAATAAACAAAAGCTCATGGGTTTGAGTCCCAGACCAGTAGATTGCCCTGAGGTACCCTTTAGCAAGGTACCGTCCCCAACACCGCTCACCTTTATCTAGAACCATGTCTTTAGACACTGCAGTCTGGAGCACTAAAGCATTTACTCCCATTTCTTTAATTTAAACCTCAATCTGATAAAGATCAGACCGTTTGAGACATAAAATAATATTTTGGCTCCAACAAGACGATTCCCAGCGAAACATAAAGGGCTCAAGACTTTTGCACAGTAGTGTAATTGTTAGCCTGAACAACAGACACTCTTGTGGCTCTTATGTGTCAGTTCTGTTAGGCCAGGTTTCTCCTGCCGTAAGCCAGTCCTCGTCCAGCAGGCTTGTCAGGACATGCGATTTGGATCTCAGCCAGTCAGAAGAAAGAAAACACAAATGCTTTCAAAAGCTGCTTCTGAAAAGATCTCTCAAGCAGAAGTCTCCAAACCCTGATCTTTCTCAGCGGGGAGCTCCTGAGTCCTCCTTTTCTGCCGGGGTTGATACACACACCAGATGTCAATCATCTCCGGCTGCACCTCGCTGTGTGGGAAGAAGGGGAGATCGGGCTGTTGGCGGAGAAAATCACTGTCCATTTAGTCCCTCCCCGAACTACTGAGGAGAGAAACAACAAAGCTCACAATGGGGTCGAGAAGAAACGAAAGCAAGAAGAAGGTGCAAACACAGAGGGAGGAAAAGAGAAAACACCTGTTGGGACGGCGGGGCTGCCGACTCAGCGAGACGTGGAGGTATTTATTGATCTGAGCTGTAAATTCGTGCTCTAAGACATGTGCAAATTGGCGGCGGTACATGCCATAATCATTGGCTTTCACACTCAATAATTTAGCTCGGCCTATTCATTCCCAAACATGATACGCTCCCCGCTGAGCCCGCCGGGAGAGGCGTAATGTGAAGCGGCGGGAAAATGGAGGGAGATAAAAGATGGAAGAAGGTTGGGGAGAAAAAAAAGGAGCAAGGTGGCTTAATGCAGACGCTTGTCCGTCATGCGGTGAATTTTTTCTCTTTCCAAAAGATTTATTGACTTATTCTGCCTTGAAAAACAGAAAACGGTCTTTTATTTAAATGGCGATGTGTAAAAGCACGGCCTGAGCTGGAGCCCCGCTTCGTATCACGCACACAGCGACTGCTGTCAACACACTCCTCCTGTTTGTCTGTCCTTCTGTCTTCCCTCCGGTGAAATATTTGATTTGGGGCGGACCGTATGTTGCTGCTTTATTATAAGACTCTTCGCCTCCCTGCGAGCTCATGATCAGGAGACTCGCTGTGGTTTCATCATTTTCTTCAACGAGGCCCCCGGAGCTTCTTCTGGGACGGGATCAGTTGTATGCGTGGTTGTGGGGAAATGTAATTGGACCACAGGACGTCTGTAATGTTTATGAGAGACGAGACATCTCGGTATAATTACAGAAGGTATCAAGGAGCAATACGTTCAGTCGAATTTATGTCCAGGGCAGAGCCATAGCCATCGCTTGGGGAGCAGTGATGGGTACGGTACCTAAGAGAAAATGACTAGGCAGTGGTGGCCTAGTGGTTAGGGAGTTGCTGCCAGATCAAAAGATTGTGGGTTTGATTCCCTCACCAGTAGGTTGCCCTCAAGCAAGGTACCGTCCCCGTCACTGCTCCCCGGGCGCTTCCAATAGCTGCCCCCTGCTGCACGTGTGTGTGTGTGTGTGGGTGAAACGCAGAGGTTGAATTTGGTTGTGTTGTGCTGTGCTGCGTTTCACAATGACAAGGGTAGTCACTTTCACTTTCACTAGTTTGGGATTCGAACCCGCAACCTTCCGATCCTGCGGCCCAGTCCCTAAACACCAGACCGCCACTGCTCATACAGCTGAGCTCAGAATACATACTGGCTAAAACCTGTGATTAGTTTCACAGCCTGGGATGAACTTGATTGGGGTTAATTCAGTTTTGGTTTGATGATATAAAATTAATATAACCTGGGATTATTTCTACTTTTAGCTTTATAGCATGAGATTTAACCTAGCCTGGATTTTATTACAGTCTATTATAGCCTATGATTGTTACAGCCTGGGTTTATATTTATAGTTAGATTTATATCATAATACTAATATAAAATAGGATTATTTCTAGTTATTTTTAAAGTGTAATCTGTATATAATTTGTAATTATTGCTAAAGTTACTTTTATAGCATAGGGTTAATATACACTGGGATTATCTCTACAGGTATTTTGACGGCACAGACTTATTCTGTTTTGGGATTCTGTATAAAGATAGTTTTGTAGCACAGCGTTAATATACCCTGGGATTATTTTTTTAGTTAAATTTGAACGCATGAATAATACCCCTGGGATTAATTATATAACTACTCCTTTAGCACAGGGATAACGATATCGGAAAATATTTTTAAAGTTAGTTTGATAGCACAATTATAATATAATCTGGGTATTTCTTTAATAGCATTTTAACAACAGTGAGCGGTTAATTGCATCTTAGCTTAACGTTTTAAAAAGACCTGCATTTGAATCGGCCGGTGGTAATATTTTGAAATGTGATTTTTCTTAAAAATATATTTTATTTATGGACTGAAATGAAAATAAACTCAATATTTTCTCATTTCTTCTGATGAAAGAATACAAAACTCTATCCTGCGAGTTCCTAAAGCCTTTAACATGAGTTCAAACCACGTAGTATCTCAGAAATGGCCGTCCTGTACCTTCTAAGGGTTGAAGCTTCTTACCAAGCTTCTTTTGATACCCAGTGTGGACCAGAGGACGATGGGCTTCCATTTCAGAATCTTGGTTCTCCAGATTTTCCTCTGGATTTTGCCTCGGTTACCTTACTCTTCTCACTTGGGGATTCTTTTTAAAGCTACATTGGTAGGGTGGTGGTGGTGGTGGTGGTGGTGGTCTAATGGTGGCAGACTTACCTGTGGTCCAAGAGGTCATAGGTTCAAATCCCACTTCCAGCACCACCTCCATTGGGTTCCTGAGTAAGACCCTGAACCCCCAGCGTCTCCAGGGGAACTGTCTGTGTCTGCTAAATGTCATAAATGTAAGCGTACTCATATTAACAGAGACGTTAAAGTGTTAATGCAGGTTCTTCCGGAACAAGCATTGTCGAAATCTCGTCAGCAGAAGTCCGCAAGCAACTTCTGTCAGAGATCTCTTAAAGTTATATTTAGCCAGCGTAACACGACACATTTGAAAGTAATTTAAAATGTCATTATCTTGTCCCCACTGAAAGGAGCTGCTGCCTGTATTTTAGCTGGTGGGGTAATTATTGTTAATGGAAAGGCGCTGCATTGTTTTGCAATAATGTAACTGTGCCAATAATTGAGCTTAATGTGATTTTAGTGGTAATCATTAGAACGCACCTCACGCGATGCTTTCTAGCAAGCCGTGCTCAGATGAAGGGGGCTATTTTAGAAAGGCGCAGCTTCGAAATGAGAAAATTATCCCTGTAAGCAGAACGTTTTAATTTGAGATTCTTTTTTTTTTAAAGCTCGCAGCATTAGTGCTGCATTTTTTCTCAACTTCTTTTAATTTGCCTAAATGTCTGTCCCCTGCTGTAGCCTCCACTGCTGCAAATACAAGCAAATCCCCCTAGATACAAAAAACAACCCCTTATATGGACGAGGCGCCACAAAGTTCAAGGCTTCGGCATTGGATCCACGTTCCATGTTCCACACCATGGAGTAGTTCATTTTAAAATTTGTAGTTTAAGACGTTTAAAGCATGCAATTAGTAGGGATAAAAGATAACATCTCAATAAAAAATGTTTGCTATTAATGTAATACAATTAACTATTCTTCTTCTTCTTCTTCTTCTTCTTCTTCTTCTTCTTCTTCTTCTTATTATTATTATTATTATTATTATTATTATTATTATTCCTTTTCAGTCCAGTCTCTGTACCTGAGCCGTTCTCCAGATCTTCCTGAAGGACAGTGTTGTTGTCTCTCATGTTCAGTCCAGTCTCTGTACCTGAGCAGTTTGATAGTTCTGTGTTGGTTAATCCACACAGTGATCTACGTCAGAACCTTCAAGCAGAACAAAGCGTCTCACTTAAGACACGAAGCAGTGAAGAAACAGGAGCAGATGATTCCAGATGATCAGGTGATTTGTTTACTGCTGAGTGGGTGGAACTCCTTTATCCAGAACCTTTTTTCTAGACACTTTGCAGCCTGTCAGATAAAAATTTGTTCCAGGTTCTTTCATTTCATCCTCAACATGCCAAAGATCAGACAGTTTGATGGGAACAAATTGGCATTTTGGCACCCACAAGTTGATTTTCTATATAAAGCTGAAGATGTTTGTGCAGCTGTAGTGAACTTTAAGCGTTCTTTAATTGAAAAAGAAAATATTAGAAATGTTTCAAAAGAAAGCAAGGTGTCCTCAAACTTTTGATAAGCAATAGAACATTCCCCCAGACCTTATGAGGAGTTAATTGGCTTGTTAGCACTCCAGTGCCTGAGACTGCTAGAAACTAACAAGCTCGGAAGCTGTTCCTGAGAACAAATTATGGCTCCGGCAAATGCATGAGTGTTCATTTCTGTAGCTAAGATTGAAATCGTCTGACAGGCCATGGACCTAAACAGTATGTTCTGGAGCTGAGTTCAAAGAATCAGATGATTACTTTGCGGATAACTTCACTGAGACCGCCTCGGGGACCCGGCTAAATGCACAGTTGACCTTCTTCTCGGGCCTGTGTCGATATTTCTCTGGGCCTTCGTGTGCCGCCGTGGGCTCATTTTGCCAACATAATATGCCCTCCGGGCTGCCACTCGGAGATTTGCCTCCTGCTACAGAGACTAAGAAAGACATGAATAATAAATAAAGGAAGAACTGATAGGGAAGGGTGGAAGGAAGAGAGGTGGTAGACTCCACTTTGGAGTCTCTAGGGTGCATCACTCTCTCTCTCTCTTTACTTCTTTCTCTCTCCTCCACCTTTGTTTGGGTCTGGTGACCTCCATGCCCTCCAACTCCTCCTCCTGTATAAACTAGCCTGGAAAAGCAGAGACACCGCGACCTCTCATACTCGCTCTGAATTCATGCTCTTTTTCTCATCCCCTGCTCTCTTTGTCCCCTGCCTTCCGTGTATAATTACGTGGGAAATGACAGACGCGAGTAATGAGTACGCATGTCGTCAGAAAGTTCACAAATCCAGCAGGCCCTCGTCAGGATGCTAAATGCTAATTAGAGCTTTCGTAGTTGTATTTGGCGACCGAGGGTCACGGACGGGCAAACGAGACACGCTAATGCAACAACACCGTCCTGCTGGTGCGCTCTTTTAGCCCTGTGACTCTCACGCCGGAGGATGTATAACTTTTTCATGTGTGAAATGACTCTTTTTGAGATGATTAAGATGCAGATTGCCACACTAATAATTTGCGAAAACAGCGTTCGACCCTGTTCCGTGTTCCTGATGCTGATGGTTCCGGAGATGTTTGATGAAATGGAAAAATTCACTTTGTAATGAAGGCATTGGCAACAATAAATGACCCCGAGATTGTGCTCCTTTGGATGAGGATGGTAGGTTTTTTTGTTTTTTTTTCCTGAAGTCGGAAAAATGAAAGGCGTTCCACATAGTTATTTCTTACCTAGGGGGTCACACTTTATAACGCTGGTTCTGGGGCCTGTTGCTAAGCAACGACAGTATCATAACAGTTCATCAGCTGTGAGTGTTGAGCGTTCAACTCAAAGAAAGATGTTTTTCTTTGTATCACAAACATTTCAACATAAATTCTCGCCCATCCCAACACTCAGCAAATGAAGGCTCACGTTCCTTTTTGGCTCATCTTAAGCCAGGGTGCCCAGTGATGAGTAAGCAAGTTACCATAGTAACAGCCTCACTGATGTTAATTTGTCACTGTAGCACAGTTTGTTAGAGTGTTAATAAACAACATACAGTGATGTTTTATTCTTTAATAATAACACATTTATTCTTCCTAGAATAGTTGATATTGTAGAAGCGCAGCTGTTGGGCTGTGTTGGTTGAACGTTCTCAGAGCTGCAGGTTGAAATCCTACATGTGTTTTTTTGAGGGGTGAGGAATAATGGCCATCATACAATGGTGGTAAAATATGGGAGTAAAGGTTTTTCCGTTTGTATTTAAATTTCTCAATAAATTGATAAAAAAAATGAGGTATAATAGAGTGATGTTCATGTAATCCACCTGCAAATACGGTCTAAACACAAAGAGTTTGCAGAATTTTTTACCAGCATTAAAGTCAATAATTGGTACGACCACTGTTTTTCTTCAGCACAGCCTGAACTCTCTTAGACCAGCTCGTTTCTTTAAGTCGTCTTTCATGAACAGTTCTCCAGGCTTCTTGAAGGACGTTCCACAGCTCTTCTTTGGATGACTAGTTCCTTTTGTTTTCTCTGTGTAGAAACTCTGAAACTGCTCAGGTACAGGGACTGTACTGAAAATGAGAGACAAAAACATTGTCCTTCAGGAAGATCTGGAGAACTTTTCCTCAACAAGACGTTAACATACAAGAAAGTCTGGCTCTTTGGAAACAAATATGAAGAAATTAGGTTCTTCAAAGTACTAAACTTTCGTTTTTGTCCTGCTGACAATTAATCCTTTTGTCCTATCAGCTCGGGCATGGATTACAGGACCCTCCTCCCTGGTCAGGAAAAGTATCTAGAATAATGAATGGGGGGATGTTCTAGTATTAAAGCTTCTCAAATCTTACTGCTGAAACGTTGTCTCAGGAATCATACTGTGTATTTATAACTTAAATTGGTAATAAATAGTTTCTGCCTGATGAATTTATGAACTCATATATTGAATATGTGAATTTGATCGTTCATAAAAATGGACGAAACGTTACTACGGCAACTTTAGTTTACATAGAAGGCATCAAACAGTTTTGAACATTGTCCGATTTAGGTTTTTTTAGTTAGAAGAGCTCAGCTGTCTGTGAAGGAGCTTTTATAGGCGTTCAGCTCAGATGGCTGGTTCCTTTCATCACCACGGTGAAAAAACGAGAACAGAATTACAGAACAAACACGCATGAACAGCCTCTGTTTCTCATCTTAATGATTCAGCTCTTGACCAAAATGAAAACTTGGTGGAATTCTCCACTAAAAGCACATTTGAAACAAAGGCTCTTTGCTTTCCTTCTTTCTTAAATGTGCTGAAGTGTTGCTGAACGCTCAAGGTCGCATTACCTTGAAGAACATCAAAGCTGTGCTCACCTACAGTGACCAGATCACAGGCGTGATGCTGTTAGCAGACCACCCGACAGCTGCTTTCTGCTCAGCAAGCCCTCTAAATCTGAGACCATGTTCTTTGTAGATGATCACCCATGAATGGAAGAAGCTCCAGGTGGCAACAGCTTCCAAAGTAAACTAACCATGAAGTGAACTTAGCTTCTCCCTGTCAGTTCCTCTCAGAGGAACCCAGCAAGAGATCCTTTGGATGGTGATCAAAGCCCATTTTCAACGAAAGGTTTCTGACAAATACTTCATGCAAATAAATTCCCATTTTCTTCTGCTTCTGCAGACGGCAGCCACAGCGAGATGTCCCAGCCGTCGCTGACCATTCAGACGTATCCGTATGGAGGATGTGAGTCGGTGGAGATGTCCTACCAGGCTGGCCAGTTCCAGCCTGCCATTCGCGTGGCCGACCTTCTACAGCACATCACCCAGATGAAGTGTGGACAGGGCTATGGGTTTAAAGAAGAGTATGAGGTAAGACTTGGACCGAGCACATTGCATCTGTATTTGAATGTGTAGCACATCAGTGGCTTCAAAAGGCAATCCAGCCAAAATTAAAACCACAGCCATCGGCTTGTTTACCTCCAACATGGGAGCAGCAGGAGGAACCAGTGAGATTTTCCAGAAATTGCCATTTAGTTCAGCTTGGCAGGTGTGAACTAAAGCTTGTTCAGGTATCTTGCACTCCTTCAATGCATTCTTTCATTTACATGTTTGAAAAAACATGCCATATTTTACATATATATATTTTTGTCCCGATTAATATTAAAAATTTTGCATGTAAATGGAAACTGTGCTCTAAAAATGTATACAATTATTTGATATTTTGATAAAAAAAATATTTAATTACAAAATAAAAAAATTTATTTGTGTGTTTCTTGTAAAAATGTATTTATTATTTAATATTAAATATGTGAAATGAAGTTATTTATGTATATATAATATTTAATATTAGAAATATTTATATATTAGATTTAAATGCTTGATATTTTATATTATTTTATATTTGATTTTATTATATTCTGTTATATAATTGTGTCTGTCCTTCAAGTTTATTATGTTCTCTATAATATAATATAATATAATATAATATAAAGTTTGTATCTAATATATAAATATTTCCTGAAGGTCGGAAGCTTTGTGAATCTTTTGCTCAACCATTAAATGTGATCTTTTGTTTATCAAATACTCATGGGCCAAAATGAAATGTTAAAAGTCCCTGTCTGTTTTGAGATGGAGGGAGAAAACGTTCCCGTTTTGAGCGTGATGAAAGAGTTAAAAGTGGCGCACTTCATTAAAAATGCACACATTGAGCATCAATAAGAGCCCGTTTGATGCGGAGAGATTTTAAGCGAGTGAAGGTCACGCGGACAAAGGTCGAAAATCCTGAAAAAATTCAGGACGTGAACCCCGCCGACAATACGTTAATTATTATCTTACCCCGCGTTCTTCGCCGTCCCCGCCTTCACACCTGCTTCATGCCGATTGCTGCTTTTCTGTTCTCATCAAGGCGAATACCTTTCCAGCCCATGTGTGCTCGGAGACATCGTTTAAAGTACAAACAAAGATCCCCTGATTAACGAAGGTCATCCCGCTCAGAGGACGCCGACAAATCTGTCTTTTCTCTAAAAGAGAGGCGACGAGAGAAAGCCTTTCCTTCCCCTCCTCCGTCTTTCGTCTCCGGCCGAGACACGAAAACCTCCGAGGACGTGTTTTTCCCTGTGGACCGAGGAGGATACGAGGTAGTGCCAGAGGGCAACATTGTTTCACTGTCCACTCGATCCCCACCTTTGTCCGTTCTAATCTTGCTGTTCTTAAGTGAAGGTGAAAGAGACTATTTTGGTCATTATGACACGAAATTCAGCCTCCGCAACACACGCCGCGCAGCAGAGCGCTGTTATCTAAAGCGCCTGGCAGACGTGACCACCGCTATGGTACTTGTGGCTGACCTACCGGGTCTGGGACTCAAACCCATGTCCTCCGATCTCATGTGCCTCCAGTCCCTCATACCACCAGGCTGGAGTCTGAACCAAAATTTTTGGATTCACAAAAACTTTATTGATCCATTGCTTAAAAACGGTCTTGCTTCATAGGAGCAGAAGACTGAGATACAGAGCAGGAAAGAAAATCGATGAAAAGCCAGGACATGAATGGTTCTGAAAAATGCACAGTGTCTGTGTTTTGTATTCGTTTAAAGTGTTAAAGGTTTTTTTTGAGGTTTTGTTTCTGTTATTTATTTTAGGGCTGTTTATTTGGCCTCAGTCAGTCTATGAGAGTGTTCTCATCAGGAGGCGAGTTAAATCGGGCAAGGTGCTTTTCCATCAGCCCGGCAGCCTGTCTGGGCCTGGCAGTGTGCTGAGATTTACTGGCTGCTATGGCTTCCTTCTCTCTCTTCCCTTTCTCAACTCGCTTGACTGCGTGCCAGCCTGGCCCAGCGTTTAAAGGGACATACATCAAGTGGACGCTTATGTCGTCTTTTGTTATTTCATGCCTCTTAACCTGATTTGCCTTCGCCGTTTCTCCCATCCTTCCGCAAAATGAAGCAGTGTTCTGGCTCCCTGCATTACGGCCTTCGCCCGCCACATGAATACAAAGTGGTATTTTTCTTATACGGTGAATATGAAACGACTCAACATATTTACACCGAATTAGCGTGTTGGCTGCAGGCTTCAGACGGGATTATTCGACGAATGCGCGCCTTCACGTAGCCATTGATTTTGAGGAGCATGTTTGAAATGAGATTCGAGCATTTCATGTTCTATTAAAAGGCTGCCATTCACGTGCTGCCATGTGTGTGGTTCCGGGAAGACTTTGAAGAGAGAGAGAGAGAGAGAGAGAGAGAGAGAGAGAGGAGAGAGAGAGAGAGAGAGAGAGAGAGAGAGAGAGAGAGAGAGAGAGAGAAGGGTCTGAGTGTATGCCTGTGCATGCTTATGAGCTCCTTTTCCACACTGGATATGAAGACATGAGGCTCGTAGAAGGTGTGGAGGGGTGTGTATATATACAGTCCTGTGCAAAAGTTTTAGGCAGGTGTGAAAAAATGCTGTAAACAAAGAACGCTTTCAGAAATATCAATAATGATTGTATGTTTTGAACAAAAGAAAAATCTAAATCAGATCAATATTTGGTGTTTCTACCTTTTGCCTTCAGACCAGCATCAGTTCTTCTAGGTGCACGTGCACACAGTCAGGGATTCTGTAGGATTATAGTCGGTGTCTGATCAACCAGTTTTACCAAACCGGTACTGATGATCATCAATGTCACACGGAGGAGAAACACAGTCATGTTTGGAACAACCGACCGGCCGAGCTCCTTCAAACACTGTGTGCGAGTGTACCTAGAAGAACTGATGCTGTTTTGAAGGCAAAGGGTGGTCACACCAAATACTGATTTGATTTAGATTCTCTTTTGTTCATTCACTGCATTTTGTTGATTGATGAAAATAAATGATCAACACTTCCATTTCTGAAAGCGTTCTTTGTTTATTTTCACACCTGCCTAAAACATTTGCACATTACTGTACATAAAGTGTGTGTGTGTGTGTGTGTGTGTGTGTGTGTGTGTGTGTGTGTGTGTGTGTGTGTGTGTGAGAAAGTTTCCCACTGAAGGTCATAAAGGTAAAGCAGTGATGAAGGATTCTTTGATAAAAGAGGATCAGAGCCACCTGTGTGTCACAACACTGTCAGCATAATCGACTCAATCATTTCAGCCCTGATGCTTCTGTGTGTGTGTGTGTGTGTGTGTGTGTGTGTGTGTGTGTGTGTGTGAGTATAAAGAGAACTAGGTCTAAGTCTCTGCCCTCACCTACCATTTCAAATGCAATAAATAAACAAATGAATAAACAAATAAATAAGACATCAACGATACAGAACTATAACAATGATAATAATGAACAATTGGAGATGACGGATTGGAGATGATGTGTGTGTGTATGTATGTGTGTGTGTGTGTGTGTGTGTGTGTGTGTGTGTGTCTGTCCTGCGATGGACTACCGTCCTGTTTTTGATGTTTCTCTACCTTTTGCTCTGCGAGCTCTGGGACAGACTCCAGCATCACCACCTTAATGACTCTAAATGGCTGTGATGATGGATAGATATTATATTTTGGAAGAATGAAATATCCAGCACTGTGCAAACGTTTTAGGCAGGTGTGAAAAAATACTATAAACAAAGAACGCTTTCAGAAATGGAAGTGTTGATCATTTATTTTTATCAATCAACAAAATGCAGTGAATGAACAAAAGAGAATCTAAATCACATCATATTTGGTGTGACCACCCTTTGCCTTCAAAACAGCATCAGTTCTTCTAGGTACACTTGCACACGGTTTTTGAAGGAACTCGGCCGGTAGGTCGTTCCAAACATCTTGGAGAACTGAGCACAGATCTTCTGTGGATGTAGCTTCCTCACATCCTTCTGTCTCTTCATGTGATCCAGACACACTGGATGATGTTGAGATCAGTTGAGATATTTCTGAAAGCGTTCTTTGTTTGCAGCATTTTTTCACACCTGCCTAAAACTTTTGCACAGTACTCTGTTTTATTGTTTCTTTTGTCAATAATAAGGCCCTTAAACCTTAAACTGGGGATAACGTAAGATTTGATGCAAACCGTGGCTCTTCAGATTTGAAGCGATTGATCCTGGATTACCGATGAAGTTTACAGCCGTTCGACTTGTTCCAGCTCAAGCGCGGTCGTCCATATCAAGGCGTGCGAAGGGACACTGGAAAACAAGGGCTAGGGGTAAGATTGAGAATTGGGATCGAGCCTCAGCGTGCCTAGAAGTTCGGCTGCACTTGGGCTCATTATGTAACCTGAATATTTAGGACATATTTTCTAAAAAGTAGTATTTTGTTATAACAGGCGCTCTTTTCAGAGAAATCCCTCCTTGAAGACTCCAATGTTCAGTCATGAGGGAGAAGACACACTCTTCCCACACACACACACACACACACCCTTATGTGCTGCTGCATCTTCTGCATTTCTATGGAGACGTGAGCGGGGCTGTTTTATCTTTGTTTCTTCCCCTCTTTATTAATAGCTGCTGTAAAGGCTGTTTTTCAGATGAAAGCTGTTCCATTAAGGGCTTTTTGTTTTCTCTGGGAATATCACCCCCTACCACACACACACACACACACACACACACACACACACACACACACACACACACACACAAGTGTGGGAGAAGTTTCTTTCTGTGCCAGGAGGTGTTGATTCCTTTGTGTAATCCACACGGCTCCCCCTCCCTCGTCCACTCGTACTAATTGGGTTATTTAAGGGTAATTGTTTAAACGGAAGGCTTTCCAGCTCCTGCTTTAATCGACATGGACAGGGAGTTTGCTGCAGATTGCTGGGGCGGACGACTCCTCCAGATCCCGTTTCTAGAGATCTCTGCACGTCATATGACTGAAGACACTTTGCTTGTTTACTTCATGAAGTGCAGACACCTAGAACCTGAGCTGGGTCTGACTGGATCCATCTGGTACCCAGTTCAGCAACAAATCAGCCTCACTCTTGTCAAGAGCTTTCTAGGTGACCTTTCGTTCATCCTTTTTCTTGACTGGTTCTTGACCACTATCACCTCAAATAATGGATAATGTCCATTTGAACTTCAGAAAGCACCTCCAGCTTCCTTGTATCTGCAGTTTGTATTGTGAGTAGGATAACGTGATGAGAGGTCGACTGGGTCAGACATTTGGAAACATTTGGTCTTCTGAGGTGATCTTGGAGACAGTATCTACCAAAAGGGGTCCAAGAAAGTGCACACGGTGCGGTTCAGGGGTCTCCAAAGCTGATCTGTTCAATGCATGAAGACCTCATGATGAAACTTCCAGGAGTTTATGGATCTCCTGCTAGATGGATTTAGGAAAATGGTTTGAATGTGATGGTCACGTGTAGAGAGATCTCTGCAGAAACAGCCCAACATATCTTCAGCAATGATCTTCAACAAATTCAGGACATTTACGCCACACACTTCCATAGGCCAGAGATCCTGGACTTTTCTCCTTCTCAGATCGACTCAGATCCCGAACAAGAAGGTTTTGGGACACCTGCTACCCCACTACTCCACTCCCCACTGCTCTACTGAGGGGTGTACATCTCTTTTGTGCAGCCACTTTACCACTACAGATGCTGAAGTCACTTCCTGCTGCAGTAATTCATGCTCTGTCACTTTAGACTTTACTAATTTTTTTGGTTCATATTGCATTTCCCCGGTGGGACGGTCCAGTGTGGAGTGGACATGTTCTCCCAATGTTCTCCCTCCAGGAGCTCCAGTTTCCTCCCACCATCCAAAGACACATCAGGAGATGATAAATTGCCCTGTAGGTGTGTATGTGTGTGTCTGCCCTACTATGGTCTGGTGATCTGTCTTTGGTGTGTCCCCGAGCCTGGGACAGTGCTGGGACAGACTCCAGCAACCTGGTTAAGATAAGCAGCTGTGAAACTGAAAGTGACTGTTTTGTCCTTGTACACAACACAGCTCACAGTGAACCTAAATTCAGCCATGTCCAGTTCCTGGGGAGCAGCGATGGGGACGTTACCTTGCTCAAGGGTACCTCAGGGCAACCTACTGGAGATTCAAACCCACGATCTTCCAAGTCTAGCCCTTAAACTCTAGACCAGAGCAGGTTTAGAGACACTAAAAATAAAACTAAAAGTGGAGAATTTATTTTCCTTGTGATACATGAGCTTTGTTGTAAGTTTAAGAACATTTTGAAGTTGTCACCATAAAGCAGGCAGAAGAGCTGTCTTCATTACTGTCATCATCTCCTGCTTTCATTTAATGTTTTGGCCAAAATTGAGCTTTTTTGAGGCTTTTTTTATTCCCACACTTGAGAATGTTATAATCATCACAGGCATGTTGACAGCGTGGTTGCAAACAAAGAAGCTTTCTTCACCAAAAAAACGAGAGTCTCGTGGAGTTGTGTTGGGATCTGTCAGCTGCTGATGTGTGTGTTTTTGTCCCTGCTATCAGTTCTCTGTTTCAGAAAAAGCCTTTCTTTTTGAGTTTTCAAATGCTCCAGCACTTCTCCACTGATTGGTTTCGTGTGAAAGTTGTTTTCTGTTCCATGAAGAAGAAGAGACTTGAGTATCTCCCTCAGTGGATCAATGTGGATTTGACACTCTGATTACGCCAAGTTCTTCTTCTTCGCTGGGGCGAATTATTGTTCTGTCTTTATGGGGAGATTCAGGAGGCCGTGCACCGATGATCTCCCTTAACCCATGGCCTCATCAAAGTTCAAAGGCTTCCTGTGGACGAGAACCATCGTCGCTCAGTAGCAGCTACTAAAATCGAGATACTCGACTTTAAAGGTCCTGATGCTGCCTTAAAAATGCTGATCATATTTCAGTAAACTGTCTACTGATTCCTTAAAGAATCAATTCTGGAGCGTCGTTTCAAAAGTTGCCTGTTTGTCCTGTGATGGACAGAGGATCTGTTCAGGGTTTTTCTCCTGTTGGTATAAGTGGCTTTAATTTTATTTTATTAAATGGTATTTAATCAACTTGTATTTATTATTTTATTGTGTTATTTTATTTATTTATTATTTGCTTTTATTTCTTTTAAATTTTATGAAATTTTATTTTAGACATTAAGAACAATTTCTCATTGACAGTGTTGATCTGGCTGGTGTCAGAAACAGGTTAGGTTAGGTTAGGCTAGGCTAGGCTAGGCTAGGTTACATTAGGTTAGGTAAGGTTAGGTTAGGTTAGGTTAGGTTAGGTAAGGCTAGGCTAGGCTAGGCTAGGCTAGGTTACATTAGGTTAGGTTAGGTTAGGTTAGGTAAGGCTAGGCTAGGCTAGGCTAGGCTAGGCTAGGCTAGGTTACATTAGGTTAGGTAAGGTTAGGTTAGGTTAGGTTAGGTAAGGCTATGCTAGGCTAGGCTATGCTAGGCTAGGCTAGGCTAGGATAGGTAAGGTTTGGTAAGGTTAGGTTTTGTTAGGTTAGGTTAGGTTAGGTAAGGACAGTTTAGGTTAGGTTGGGTTAGGTTTGTTAAGGTAAAGTTAGGTTAGGTAAGGTTAGGTTAGGTTTGGTTAGGTAAGGCTAGGCTAGGTTAGGTTAAGTTTGGTAAGGTAAAGTTAAGTTACATTAGGTTAGGTTTGGTAAGGTTTTGGTAAGGTTAGGTTAGGTTAAGTTAGGTTAGGTTAGGTTAGGTTAGGTTAGGTCAGGTTAGGTTAGGTTAGGTTAGGTTAGGTTAGGTTAGGTTAGGTTAGGTTTGGTAAGGTAAAGTTAGGTTACATTAGGTTAGGTTTAGTAAGGTTTTGGTAAGGTTAGGTTAGGTAAAGTTAGGTTAGGTTAGGTTTGGTAAGGTTAGGTTAGGTTAGGTTTGGTTAGGTTAGGTAAAGATAGGTTAGGTTAGGTTATGTTAGGTTTGGTAAGGTAAAGTTAGGTTAAATTAGGTTAGATTTGGTAAGGTTTTGGTAAGGTTAGGTAAAGTTAGGTTAGGTTAGGTTTGGTAAGGTTAGGTTAGGTTAGGTTTGGTTAGGTTAGGTAAAGTTAGGTTAGGTTAGGTTAGGTTAGGTTAGGTTTGGTAAGGTAAAGTTAGGTTACATTAGATTAGGTTTGGTAAGGTTTTGGTAAGGTTAGATTAGGTTAGGTTTGGTTTGGTTAGGTTAGGTAAAGTTAGGTTAGGTTTGGTTAGGTTAGGTAAAGTTAGGTTAGGTTAGGTTTGGTAAGGTTTTGGTAAGGTTAGGTAAGGTTAGGTTTGGTTTGGTTAGGTTAGGTTAGGTGCCTCATTGGCTCAGTGGAAAAAGATGAGTCAGAGCAGAAGGTTGGTCATTCTGGGTTCCTCGTTGGGTGTCTATTAGAACCAAGTTGAGTTTAGTGTTTGTGTGATACATAAGACCAAAATTGAATACATAAATAATTATGAATAAAATAATACAAAATAATAATACATAAGTGAAAAATGATAGTGATTCTTGTGATTGAGAGTACACAGCAAGCAGTGAACCACAACAAAATTACTTATCTGTATTTCCCCCGCACACACCGTGCAGCAGGGAGCACTGATGGGGACGGTACCTTGCTCAGGGGTACCTCCAGGCAACCTACTGGTCTGGGATTCGAACCCACGATCTTCTGATCTTGGGGCCTAGTCCCTGAACACTAGGCCACTACTGCCCCAATAAAAAATGTTTTTAAAAAAATTTATAATAATAATAATAATAATAAAGGTAATTAAGTTTGATGAATTTGATGTGATTAAGGCTCTGATGTTGGATTCCATCAAGCAGCCTGACTCATTTGTGAATGTTTTTCTTGCGATGTGTTACTGTTTTCAGGGCGTCACTGTATTTAATGTGATTTTAGGGGCTGGCGGAGGGACAGACTGCCCCGTGGGAAACAGCCAAGAAGGACGAGAACCGCAACAAGAATCGCTATGGCAACATCATTGCTTGTGAGTACCGAAAAAACCTGAAAACCACGAGAAAATGCAAAACTGCGGCACACCATCATCATATGTATTTAAATGGCTTATTTTTATTCAGTTTAACACTGTGCAAAAGTCTTGAGCCCCTCATTTCTTTACGCTTTGCTGAGAATCACTTTGATGGTACTAAAATACAAGTTTGTGTCTCAATCTGTCTGATCTTCGTCACACTGAGGATTAAATGAAAGAAATGGGAACAGAGGTTTTAGTGTTCCAGGTTGTAATGTGTAAAGGTTCTATACAAAGAGGTTCCACCCACTCAACATTCATCTGGAATCATCTTCACCTGGTTCTTCACTGCTTCATGTCTTAAGTGAGACGCTTTGTTCTGCTTGAAGGTTCAGACGTAGATCACTGTGTGGATTAACCAACACAGAACTATCAAACTGCTCAGGTACAGAGACTGGACTGAAAATGAGAGACAACAACACTGTCCTTCAGGAAGATCTGGAGAACTTTTCCTCAAGGAAACATTAAAATGCAAGAAAATCTGGAACTTTGCTAGAAAATATGAAGAAAGGAGGGGTTAAATAATTTTTGAATAAAAAGCAAAACAATTTGTTACCATCACCTGCATTAAAGCATCCTGACAGCAGGTATTTTTGAAAATGTTTCATGTTAAAACTCAGTCAGTCAGTCATTTTCTAGGCGGCTTGTCCTAATCAGGGTCACGGGGGAGTGCTGGAGTCCCTCCCAGCTCACACAGGGCGAAGGATGGGGACACACCCTGGACAGGTCACCAGCGTATTGCAGGGAATGTTAAAACCCATTAGTGGTAAAATCTTAATGTTAAAAACTCAACATTAACATTAATTCTACACGGTGGAGGACTGCTGAACAGAACTCACTCAAAACACCAAATAAGGAGGTGTTTTTGTTACTATGGTGATTCTCACATGCTCACATCATCACAAGTAAATGAAAGTAAAATGAAAGTACTGCTGAAAGTAATGAAAGTGAAAGGAATGCTGAGCTCAAGGATGACCACAATGAAAAAGCTATTATATAATGTAACATCATTTCTATCATAAATGTAGTGCAGTCCATAAGTAATTGGACACACTTGGTGTTTGGCTCAAGCACACTGGATTTGAAATGAAACAACGGGTAAAAGGTTGAAGTACAGAATTCGTTTGAGGGGTTTTTATATCGCTTCACCCAATTTCTGGGACGATATTCAAGGCTAAAGTGGAAAATTCAAGCTAAAATTCACTGACTGGGGTTTTTATTTACCGAAGAACCTTCACAGGTTGAACCTTACAGGTTGCTTCACAAACCAGGCAGAACTAAAATGTACACCCATTTACCAGGTATGATGATGTTAACCAGGTATGACGATGTTATCCAGGTATGACGATGTTAACCAGGTATGACGATGTTATCCAGGTATGACGATGTTAACCAGGTATGATGATGTTAACCAGGTATGACGATGTACAAGAATCATTTCTCTTAATTAAACTGCAGGAGAATATTTGCTAATTTTGCAGCTTTTTAAAAAGGTTCAACATTATCCTGATCACATTCTTTCATGTTGCTTTTTCACATGTTGAGACTTCTTAAGCCCTCTTTATGTATGGACACACACACACACACACACACACACACACACACACACACATTTTACACACACGCATAAAAAAATGGATTTCCTTAAACTGAGTGTCTCAGGTAATAGATGGGTGGATGGATGGATGGATGGACAGATGGATGGACATCTTATATAGTTTGTATTATCTTAAACAATACAAAAGAATAGATGGATGGATGGATGGATGGATGGATGGATGGGTGGGTGGGTGGATGGATGGATGGATGGATTTGCAAACAGATGGATGGACATGTTAAATAGCTTGTATTCCCTTAAACTAAGCTCAGAAAATGGATGGATGGATGCTTGGATGGACGGATGGATGGATGCATGGATGGATGGATTTGCAAACAGATGGATGGACATGATAAATAGCTTGTATTTCCTTAAACTAAGCTCAGAAAATGGATGGATGGATCCATGGATGGATGGATGGACAGATGGACGGATGGACGTTACATCGTCTGTATTTCGTGTCGTTCCCCTGCATCTCTCTTTATTTGATTCTCTGTTTGATGTTAAAGTCTTCATTAACGGATTTGTTGTAACTGCCAAGACGTTCTTTAAAGTGAAAGTCTTCCAAATGAGACACTGGACCCGAGTGAAACCGCCTGTCACTCTGTGATAGCCAGCGGGTATTATGATGAATTTACCGCCGCTAAACCCTCTTAATTACACACGCGGGTAATGAAAACTGTCCATCTTACTGTACGACGGTGCAAAAGTTCATTTTCTCATCTAATTGCAGGAAAAATTGAGAAATAATGTTTTCATTCCTATTCATGGAAGTGTTCCTTACACACGGTGCCATTCTTCTGGGTCACTTGCAGGGGGACAGTGCCTGCGATGGACGTGTGTTAGTAAGTCTGGACCTCCCAGGGCTGAAAAAAAGAGAATAAATACTCAAAATCCCTTCAGAAATAACGTGTAGACCTCTAGTAGGCACAAATAATGTCAGAGGAATAAACAGGCCTGAGAACCTCGGAAAGAATCGGCTGCGAAATTTTGGGGAATCAGTTTAAGTGGGGAAAAAAATCAGTTTGAATGAAAGAAGTAAAGTGAAAGTGACTATTCTCCACTGTGAACACAGAGCACACAGTGAAACATTGAAACAATGCAGCAGGGGTCATCCAGTGCCCGGGGAGCAGTCGTGGGGACGTTACCTAGCGCAAGGGTGCCTCTGGGCAACCTATTAGATTGGGATTCAAACCCATGACCTTCCGATCCAGGGACCTAGTCCCCGAACACCAGTCCACCGCTGCCCCGGCGATAACACCTCAGACTTGAACGATAAGATGAGTGAAAACAATGTTGTTCTTCAAAATGTCATTTTTTAAACATATTCAGAAACATCCTGGAAAGTTAGTTTGCTTTTATACTAAACCTAAACCTAAACTTGACACTAAGTTTACCAAGATGGTTTAACGATAAATCAATCTGTAGGGGACACTCCAAACTGTCCAACCTGTCTTATGATGAAAAACACATTTGCTCACATTGTGGTAAAGCGTTCAGAAGTGTCAGTGCTGTTTCAGGAGAGTGAGTCACAAAGGCACTCCAACACACACTCACACACACACACACACACACACACACACACACACACACACAAAACAGTGATGCATTCTTTGATTACCGCTGACAATTTATAGGAGAGAGGTAAGCGCTTTCGATTAGAGGCATCTGTCCCATCATGCTCTTCCTGCGGTGCTTTGGAGCGTCGCGTGTCAAACATAAATCCCCCCATATGGTCATCTATAATTCAGCAGACAGCACTCCCAAAATAAACAGTGTCACTGGCAAATATTTACATATCAGAGAGAGGGGGGATGAAAAAGAGAGAGAGAGAGAGAGAGAGAGAGAGGAAAGTGGGGGGTTAAGCATGAGGACAGCATAGTGATAGAGAGAAGGAGTGGAATTGAGAGAAGGAAAGGAATGAGGGGAGAGAGAGAAAGGAAAATAGGGATGATTAAGGGTGAGAAAGGCAGACAGATAATGAGAATTATTGGTAAAAGAGAGAGAGAGAAGGAGGGGGAGGGAAACTAGTAAAAGAAAGGTGGGGGATAAGTGTAAGGAAGGCTGAATGATAAAAAAAACACAAAGGAAGGAAAGAGAGCGTGCGAGAGAGAGAGGGATTAAAGGGTGAGAAATGGGGAAGAAAGGACAAGAAGGACAAAGTAACAGAGAGAGAGAGAGTAAAAGAAGGAAAGCAAGAGAGAGACAGACAGATCGAGAGCGAGGAAGGTGCCAGAGAGTGAGAGAGAGATTGGCTTAGAGAGAGGGAAAAGCGAAAGTGACAGAAGGGAAGGAGAGATAGAAGGAGGAAATAGTGTAATGCGTGACAGTTCCACCCTCACTAAGTACCCAAAACAAATCTCTCCACTTCTCCTTCTGTTCTTCTCAGCCTGTCGTTTTTCATACCTTGCCTAGAACCGTCTCTCATTAATTCATTTGATAATTAAGCAAATGTGTGTTTGTGGGGTGGGCAGTCTCTGTGAGGATGACTGGAGAGAGAGAGAGAGAGAAAGAGAGAGAGAGAGAGAGAGAGAGAGAGAGAGAGAGAGAGAGAGAGAGAGTTGAATTAGTTTTGGAACGTTTTGGGTTGATGTATGCCAACCATAACAGGCCAAAACATTAAAACCACTGTTTCCATTGATTACAGTGTCAACAGTAAAATCTTGGGCACTCAGATCGTGATGTTGATGTGGTAGAAGCAGGAAAAATGGATGAGTAAAAGGAAATGAAGGACAAGAACTAGACTGTGGTGGCTAAATAACTGGAACAGTGCAGTGGGTAGGTCTGGCAGGTGTTCCCAGTAATGCAATAACAGGGTCCAAGGAAGGACAACACTCAAGGACAGGGTCTCGAGTGGCCAAGGCTCCTTCATGGGAATGTAGTCAGAATGTGCTGCGAATGGGGCTGCAGACCAGTCAGAGTGCCCATGCCGACCCCTACCCAACAAAGACATGAGCATCAGATCTGGACCATTGAGCAATGGAAGAAGGTGACCTGATCAGGTGAATGCTTTCTTTACATCATGTGACCGGCTGGGTGTGTGTTTACCTGGTGAGGAAAGAGCTCCAGCATGCACTGTGGGGAAAAAGGCAAGCTAGCAGAGCCGGTGTGATTTTCTGGCTGGCGATCTGCTGGAGAACCTACGCCTAAACGTTGCTGCAGACCACTTTTACCCCTTCACGGTGAAGGTATTCCCTAGCAGCGTCCACTTTCAGCAGGATGTCCCACCACACTGCAAACACTGTTCAGAAACGCTTTGAGGAACGACCGGTTCCTCCAAAGTCCCCTCTGACTTAACAACTGTGGGAGAAGCTGGACCAACGAAACCAGTTCATGGTTCACCTCTCAATTTACAGATCTTTAAGATCTGCTCCTCATATCTTGGTTCCATGGCACACTTTTAGTGGTCTTATGGAGTCTGGGACTGGATGGCTCAGAGCTGTTTTGGTGGCCAAAAAATGTTCATCAAATCACTTTAAGGACAAAATTCACATTTTTCTGCAACAAAGACCACCTGATGATACTGTCACGCCCCTTCCCTCATTAATGCTCACCCAGCTCATAGCTCCTAGTCCCGTCACGATACAATCTGAAAAAAGTAACATTGATTTTGTAAAGATAGCAAGGTGGCTATTTGGTCAATAAAACATTATTTTTGGTTTCCCAGTTTTTCCAGCACTGTGAATGCTGGTACAGGAACCACCGAAGCCCTGGTAAAGGATAAGCAGCTCAGATAATGAATGGCTGAAGGACTGTTGGCCTAGAAGATCCGTGTAGGTTCAGAGTTTGTAGTGAAATCAAAGTGAAGCAGCGATGGCATCAAGTGCAGCCCAGAGGACGGACGGAAAGTGAGGGCGGCGGAGCGAAATACGCCTTGTCCCACTGAGACCAGACCGAAATCACAGGAAAACGCAAAGGGAAGCGGATTAGGAGCGTTTTTAACCTGAAGTGTTGTTATCTGGACGTGGTGCTGCAGGTCCGGCATTTCATTTGAATGCTATTGATTTTAAAGGGCACAGGCCTTGAAGCTGGATCGGTTTGCATGCATGCGGCGTGTCCTGCTGGCAGCTGTTTGTGAAGCCTTCCGTTGAGCAACACCGACTTTCACGGCATGACAAAGATCGTAACAGCCTTTAGAGAAGCCGATTGGGTTTGAAATGCATGATGCAATTTTTTCCTCCGAGCCGTACCAACAGCCCTGGAGCACCGCTTGATCACAGAGGGATGCAGAGCAGGTCCCGGTGGGAACCCGGTACACTCGGCTTCATTCCTCTTCCTGCCATTCACTCTGCCGCATCAGCATTGTTAGCTCCATGCACGTGAGGTCAGCGGATCCAGGCTGTTCGGCTTCATTAGAGGGAGCTTAGAGGTGAGCGTTTGAAGTGGGACTCTTTCTTTCAAGTCTGGGTGATCGTACGAGCCGCCTCGTTCTCCACAAACTCTCACTGACACGAATTCCCTTCACGTAGTGTCAGAATCTTCACAGGTTCTTCTGAAAAAAAAAGGCTTCCTCTGATGTATTGACCAAAGCCTGGTGATTGGCATTCTGGCTACATCCTCAGCAGACTGTGTTTACTTCTTCTATTATTACTCTTGTTTTTGTTGAAGACACATGTTTCCCACCGTAGTTAATGACTACAGTGGAATTCGTGGAGTCTGATTCCTGCAGTAATGTCTGGATCCAGTGTTGTTGGATAATGGGATAACTTTATGTATGCATCATGTGTAGCTGAGTGAAAAAAAAAATTCCTGGGCACATACAGTGCTGTGCAAAAGTCTTGACCCTTCATTTCTTCATATTTTCTTCCAAAAACCCAGTTTCTTGTATTTTAATGTATCGTTGAGGAGCAGTTCTCCAGATCTTCCTGAAGGACAGTGTTGTTGTCTCTCATTTTCAGTCCAGTCTCTGTACCTGAGCAGTTTGATAGTTCTGTGTTGGTTAATCCACACAGTGATCTACGTCTGAACCTTCAAGCAGAACAAAGCATCTCACTTAAGACATGAAGCAGTGAAGAAACAGGTGAAGATGATTCCAGATGATCAGGTGATTCATTTACTGCTGATGCGGAACGCTGAGTGGTTGTAATACTTTTATCTGGAACCTTGTATCTTTAGACACTTTGCAGCCTGGAACACTAAAACATCTGTTTCCATTTCTTTCATGTAATCCTCAACAGTTTAATGGTAATAAAATTGATCACAACAAATTCGGAAAAAAACACCTTTACAGTTTGACTCAACATTTCTAGGCAGGATCTTGAAACCTACCAAGTCGTCTCTGTGAATAAGAAATTTTGTCTTTATTCAATGAAAGGTTAAAGAAAAAATTGGCCAGTTTGCTGTGAGAAGGAAAGATAAAACTGAAATCCATCCATCCATTTTCTGCTGCTTGTCCCAAACGGGGTCACGGGGGAGTGCTGGTGTCCAACCCAGCGCACACAGGGTGAGGACGGGGGACGCACCCTGGACAGGTCGCCAGCCCATCGCAGGGATAAAACTGAAATGTCTTCATTAAACAGTAAATTGTCCAAATTGGAATATTGTCCAGTCGCCTTCTGGGACTCGCTATCAAGTGATGTTTGAGTCGTCTTTCAGTCCTCATAAGTTTTCTATACACAATGATATAAAGCGATATAAAAACTGTTGCTTATTAAAATAAGCTTTTATACACGTCCATCTCAAAAATGACTAAATTCCTGCACCTTCGTCCCCTTGTCTTCCTAAAAAGCCAGGGATTTTTCCAAGGAATGTTCATATTCTGCTTTCAACGATCTTCTGCCTGAATCTAAATGTTGCTGTTGACTGATTTAGATCATTCGCCCCAATAGATCGGCAGAAATGAATTCATCCAATAGCAGCTCTTGCTTTTCGGAGGTTCTAAGACCTTGTGCCACTTTGTTGACCTTGCTGCGAATGAACTCTCGGGGATTAATCCCATTCAGATTAGAGTGACACTCATCCGGACGGAGGCTCGAGCGCTTTCAGCCGCTCCGAAGACCCGCTCAGGTACTCTTTGGGGACAACGCGCCTAATCTCTGAGCGAATGGAACCGGATTAAACTGGATTAACTCCCAGAATGCTTCTCTCTCGTGCCACAAACGGTGTGCGGCGAGTCTGACAGCACCTTTCCCGCCAAGCTGGGGTTTAATAAGCTATTTGGGTGTAAAACGCACGGTTACTCGCTGACAGTGTGGTGTAACTGTTTATGAGGACAGTAAGAAGGCCATGGGCTTTGGAGAAGTGATTAATAGGCTGACGAGATAGTGGGGACGCTTCTTAGAGGGAGCGGGCGGCTGGCTGAGCGCATTTGCTTTTTAAATAGCTTCATGGCTGAGTGTGTCTTTTTTATGGGGAATTTCATAATAGCTTTATTTGAAAACACCAAGGTGCTGAACGGTATTAGAAACTCTTGGTTTGACATCCCCTCTTGACAGTTGCAGCCACTTCCTGCTTGTCCATGTGTCCATCCGTCCAATGTATTGTATCACCAGCAATATACTTAATCTTGACTTTTCGGACATTTTTATTGGGCAAAATATAAACAATATAATGCATGTACCATATCTACAGTAATCCAGTGTATGTTCCAGATCATTTATACAGGTAATGGCGTGTATATGTAATATATACAATCAATAAATGTGTATATCGTATCTTATACACAGTTAATGAGTGTTGATATTATAAATGTAGATAATTAGAATATATATATATATATATAGCTACTACATTATGGTAAATGTGTGCAGTAAATGACCGTTTCTATCACATAAATGTTATATAGATCACCTGAAGTGAAAGTGACTATTCTTGTCATTGTGGTCAACACGGCACAGCGCACAGTGAACCACAACGAAGTTACACCTCTGCATTTCACCCACACACACCGTACAGCAGTGGGCAGCTATTGAAAACACCCAGAGAGCAGTGATGGGGATGGTACCTTGCTCAAGGGTACCTCAGGGCAACCTACTGGTCCCCTACTGGGATTTGAACACATGACCTTTTGATACTGGGGCCAACTTCCTGAACACTAGGCCACTTCTGCCCCATTTATCACAAATACAGTCAACGGATGCCTGTTTCAAACCTATTATGTACAAAGAATGGCTTCTCGTTTGCTGCATGGTGTGTGTGTGTATGTGTGTGTGTGTGTGTGTGTGTGTGTTAAACACAGAGGTTGCATTCCGCTGTGGTTCCCTGTGACAAATAGTCACTTTCACTTTTCGCAGCTTGTTGCAGTGAAGGCTCTGGAAGTAAACTGTATTACCATGACCATTTATCGTACCAGCGAAAGTGATTTACAGTACGGTAGTGAGACCAGCTATGCTATGCGGGTTGGAGACGTTGATGAACAAACAGGAGGTGGAGCTGGAGGTGTCAGAGTTGCTGCTAAGATTTGAGTAAGGAGGATGGACAGGATTAGGAACGAGAGGATTAGAGAGACTCAGGTTGGACATTTTGGAGACTATGATTGAGAAGTGTGTTGTCTTTGACACGTCCAGAGGAGAGACGAGGAGTACATCAGGAGAAGGATGTTGAGGATGGAGCTGCCAGGAAAGAGGAGAAGAGGAAGGATAAAGAGGAGGTTCATGACACCCAGGCATGTTCTAGTTGTTCTAGATGTTTCAGTGCTTCAGGGTTTCTGAGCTGCTTGACCTGTTGAGGTGCTGGAGTCTGTCCCAGCTCTAACAGGGTGAAAGGCAGGGACACCCTAGACAGGCTGCCAGTCCATTGCAGGGCAGACACACTCACACACATTCACACCTAGGGGACAATTTATCATCTCCAGTCCACCTGATATGTCTTTGGACGGTGGGAGGAAACCAGAGCTCCTGGAGGAAACACACCGACACACGGGGAGAACGTGTCCACTCCACACAGAAAGGACCCGGACCGTCTCATCTGGGAACCGAACCCAAGACCTTCTTGGGGACACATTTTTGGAGATGTAATGCATTAAACTGCTATTTTAACTGAAGATCTCTCAAATTCTAGAAGCCCAGAGGTGTGAACTGAGGTCTTTATGCTGAGGTCTGCTGGATCAGACTTGCTGAAATCACCTTTTGATGTCTCACGTCTCCCATACTGCTCTTCTTCGTTCAGATTAAGGACGGCAGACCGCGGTCCTGCACTGTGCCGTGTCTTGTTCTTTCGTCTCGTACACCCAATTTAACCGATCGGTTAATTGGCGTCTACTGACATTTTTTAATGTCATATGAAAACACCAGCTGCTCTTTACATTGTGGGGATATTTGGTGTAATGGACCAATGGAAATGATATTAAATGATATTAAAAGTTAATGAGCTGGAACCACACACACACACACACACACACACACACATATATCTATAAACCCTCATTGAGTGTTTATATAATAGACATATATAGTCTATAATCAATAGTTCCGATTTCTCCATGTTCGTAGCATCTTGCTCTCGTTCATAAAGCTTGTGAGTTCTTGTTTCATTGGAGGCTCTCAACGTTCTGAAGGTTTCCTTCCACTTTGCAGTTACTTTTGTTAGTTTGCTGCTCGTTGATTCGTCTGTAAGTGTTGCTTTATGGCTTTAAAAGCTGCTTTTGAACTGTCGCAGACTTTATCAGAGCAACCGGCAGCGAGCAGAAGACTCTCACTGGGAGAATATACACGACTGATGCTTCTAATGTGTGCTGTTAATTTGACATCCCATATTTAGACCCCTGATGAGATGTAGGCGTGCAAAAATACCTGAAAGTGGAGATTCAACCAAATTCAAAAAGCTTAAAAAAAATCGGATCACATATTAAATGAAATCATTGGAGGACTTTTAGGTATTATTTTGATGAAAAGATTATTTGCACAGAAGTGCAACAATGATCCCTGCCTTGTTTTCATCCTCGGTGCTCCAGTTCTGTGCAAGTGCTCTGCTACTGAAAGCAGAGGTGGCAGGAAAGTTCTCTGTGCTGGAGCTCTGCAGGACTGCGGTTTGATGTGTGTGTGCTCTTAGGTGGAAGCTGTAGGAGTCTTCGATGGAGAAGTAAAAAGTGTTCAGGTGGCTTTTGCAGGTACTGATGGGGGGTGACAGAAAGAACAAGGCCTCTGCACTGTAGCCTGGTCAGCTCTGTCCAATTAAAGGCTATTTTCTTGGCCTTGGCTACGGGGAGGACCTCTGCTGTGCACTTTACAGTGACAGCGGACTCGGGAGGTGCCTAATTACTTCTGTCTGTCTTTCATTTCCTCTTTCCTTCTTTCTTTGTTCACTCTCTTCTCGCTTCTGGAGCATGGCAGGAGGGGGGTCTTAAATAAAGGCCAGTGTTGGTGTGTTTTAAAGAGAAAAAATAACAGAAAGAGACGAGGGGAGAGACAGAAGGAGAGAGAGAGAGACATAGACAGAGAGAGGAGACTGCAGAGTCGCGGACCGCCAGTGAGCATAAGACTGTTTCTAGTTGACGTCTCTCGACATCCCATTTGCATTCTCGCCGTGATCAAAGCCCAGCGCCATGCATGTGTGCAGAGCAAGTGTCAGACTTCTCCTTTTACCCATCCTCTCATCATTCCATTCCTTCCCCCTCTCTGTCTTTCCTGCCATCTCCTGAAGTGCTCTGATAATTACCTAAGACACCACACCTTTGGGGTGGAAAGAGCTCCAGGGGCTACACGTTAATGGTTGACGTGCCAAACGTGCTCGCCTTAAGAGATGATCTCTGCAGCCTGAGCAGATCAATTTGCTGCCAGGAGTCTGTTTTCCGTCCTGGGGAATGGAGAAATGGTACCAGATAGAACAGCAGAGATGGGACCAGGTAGAAGAGGAGAGGTGGGATCAGATAGAAGAGGAGAGATGGGACCAGGTAGAAGAGGAGAGATGGGACCAGGTAGAAGAGGAGAGATGGGACCAGGTAGAAGAGGAGAGATGGGACCAGGTAGAAGAGGAGAGATGGGACCAGGTAGAAGAGGAGAGATGGGACCAGGTAGAAGAGGAGAGATGGGACCAGGTAGAAGAGGAGAGATGGGACCAGGTAGAAGAGGAGAGATGGGACCAGGTAGAAGAGGAGAGATGGGACCAGGTAGAAGAGGAGAGATGGGACCAGGTAGAAGAGGAGAGATGGGACCAGGTAGAAGAGGAGAGATGGGACCAGGTAGAAGAGGAGAGATGGGACCAGGTAGAAGAGGAGAGATGGGACCAGGTAGAAGAGGAGAGATGGGACCAGGTAGAAGAGGAGAGATGGGACCAGGTAGAAGAGGAGAGATGGGACCAGGTAGAAGAGGAGAGATGGGACCAGGTAGAAGAGGAGAGATGGGACCAGGTAGAAGAGGAGAGATGGGACCAGGTAGAAGAGGAGAGATGGGACCAGGTAGAAGAGGAGAGATGGGACCAGGTAGAAGAGGAGAGATGGGACCAGGTAGAAGAGGAGAGATGGGACCAGGTAGAAGAGGAGAGATGGGACCAGGTAGAAGAGGAGAGATGGGACCAGGTAGAAGAGGAGAGATGGGACCAGGTAGAAGAGGAGAGATGGGACCAGGTAGAAGAGGAGCGATGGGACCAGGTAGAAGAGGAGAGATGGGACCAGGTAGAAGAGGAGCGATGGGACCAGGTAGAAGAGGAGAGAAGGGACCAGGCAGAAGAGGAGAGATAGGACAAGGTAGAAGAGGAGAGGTGGGACCAGATAGAAGAGGAGAGACGGGACCAGGTAGAAGAGGAGAGATGGAAATTAAAAGAAAAGGAGAGATGGGACCAGGTAGAAGAGGAGAGATGGAACTAGATAGTAGTTGAGAGATAGGACCAGGTAGAAGAAGAGAGATGTGACCAAGTA
>CM029366.1:31455067-31465067 GCA_017165825.1 Hepsetus odoe
TCTCTCTCTCTCTCTCTCTCTCTCTCTCTCTCTCTCTCTCTCTCTCTCTNGTGTCTCTCTCTCTCTCTCTCTCTCTCTCTCTCTCTCTCTCTCTCTCTCTCTCTCTCAGTGTATTTTCTTGGACAGGTCATATCAGTGGTCAGCCTTAGAGAGATTAGTCAAGCCTAAAGTGTGTTTAAGTCTCCAGATAAGTGAAAATCCACTGTTTTCTTGGCTTAAAAGTCTTTCACTGACATGCTTTCACTCTTCTGTTGACGCTCAGTTACTGCAGCGTCCTCACAGACTCTTAAACACACACACACACACACACACACACACAAACACATACAAACACACACACACTCAGACACATTCTGTATTAAGCCGCTACGTGGGTCCGCACTTCACGGTATCAGCACCTCCAGGCGTGGATTAGGCGGCGCTCAAGCCCGAATCGTAATTAAAAGCTTAGCTTAGCATTAATGCGGAGGAGAGGAGGTGTGAGGGAACAGGATCGCTCGGCGTGAGTGTGTGCTGTAAAAGAGCTCTCACCATGAAGAAGGAGCCGCCGCTCCCTCAAGTGCTCCTGCTTTACGTGTTGTCTTGTTTTGAAGGCCACGGGTTTTTCTGTGTTAGGAGGCCTAACAGTGCTTTTGAGTTTGAAGATGTCTTCAAGAGATCTTCCTGATGACCTGATCTAGGGGCAGCGGTGGCCTACTGGTTAGAGAGTTGGCCCCAGGGTCAGAACGTCATGGGTTTGCATCCCAGAAGGTTGCCCTGAGGTACCCAAGAGCAAGGTACCGTCCCCGTCACCACTCCCCGGGCACTTTAAGTAGCTGTCCCCTGCTGCACATTTGTGAGAGTGTGGGGGTAAAATGCAGAGGTGTAATTTCATTGCGCTTCACGCTGGGCTGCGTACTCACAATGACAAGAATAGTCACTTTCACTTCACTTGAGTTACGGTTTCTATAAGAAGGCGTCTGATAAAAGAGGAAATCCAGTGTAAATCAAAAATTATACTGAAAGTGTGCAACTCTCCTATTGGATGGGCTTTTACTGGTGCTCTAGTGGTAGGATACTCGCCTGTGGACCAAAGGCTCGCAGGTTCAAATTCTACCTCCAGATCTACCAACCACCATTGGGCTGCTGAGGGAAACCCTGAACCCCAAGTCACTCCAGGAAGAGATTGTCCCACGCTACAAAGCAATGGAAGCTCTGGATCAGACCAGCAGATATATTTCTAAAAAATATTTAATGAATCAACAGTTTGGCACATTCAGTTCTCAAGTCTCTGGAAGAATTCGCCAGAATAAAGGTTGTGGGTGAAAAAGGATTTAAATAGTCACATTTAAACTGCAGTCGCACTGCTGGTGAGAAGATTGGCAATTAGATATTTCTCCTTAATCCCTCGGCGCGAGTGTGAACAATGTGAACAAAATATGACTGTTCTGTCATTGAGAAACACGGCGCAGCACACAGGGAGACAACCAAATGCAACCTCTGCTATTTAAAGCGCCCGGGGAGCAGTGATGGGGATGGTACCTTGTTCAAGGGGACCTCAGGACAACCCACTGGTCTGGGTTTCAAACCCATGACCTTCAGATCCTGGGGCCAGCTCCCTCAACACTAGCCACCACTGCCCCACTATTAAAAAGTGCCAGAAGTGGATCGTTGGGTCTGTGGAAGTTGGCAGTGTCACAAAAAAGAGTCAAAAAAGCCCAAACTCCAAACTTTAGCAAAGGAATCAGGTGCAAAATTGGCAAGATATGTTTCAGAATGAACCAAAATGCGAAAGTGTCCTGACCTCTGCCACATCTCCGTCCCGAGGTGAAGACAAGCAGAGCTCAAACCGATCCTGTCTGTCTCTTCGTCCTGATTAAACCCTGTGTCTGTGTGTAGAAGTGTGGACACTGGTGGTCCAAATGAAGAGCATGCACATTCTCTACCGAGAAGAAAATGCACATTTGAATGGTAATATTATTAATTTCCTGGGTTTTGAAACATTCTGGCACTTGGGGGTGCCATGATTTGTCTAGTAGATCCACCTTTAATTCCCTAAAACCATTTCAGTAGATGGTTCTTTGGAGAACGGCACTGGAAAGGATGTCAGAAAGGTACACTAGATATCTATAGATAGCCACCACCCCCCATATATAGGTTTAATTATCATTATATGTTCAATTCTACCTCAATAAAACAAAACTTAACAGTTGCGTCGGTTAGTTGATCTTATTCCCGTGTGGCTCCATCTTTGGAATCAAGTTTGTCTTTTCCATGTCTTCTAATATTGATCACACTTTGCCGTGTCATGTCATGAATACTTGATGAAATGCCACGCTTCCAGCTCCTTTCCATCCTGATGTTGCTGAAACTCGATGAACGGAGCCTTCAGTTCCACTAACCCACGCTCTCCTTTTCAGAAGGGGCATCACGAGATCCGTGAGATCCGACAGTTTCATTTCACCAGCTGGCCCGATCACGGTGTGCCCTGCTATGCCACTGGCCTGCTCGGCTTCGTCCGCCAGGTCAAGTTCCTGAACCCTCCGGATGCCGGACCTATAGTGGTGCACTGCAGGTACGGCTCTTCATCCTCCTCATTCCCTCTGTCTTTCTCTCCGTTTGAGCCCCAGCATCAGGACCAGACCGCGTGTGATACATTTTGACATTTCTATTTGAACTTCACACACATACCGTTTTTGTAAGACTGTAAGCTCTGATAGAGGTTCTTTTGCCCTGCTAGGTCTGCCCCAGTCAACTGTTAGTAAATGTTATAATAATTGTAACATTTAAGAGTCTAGAGCACTTAGGATCTCAACAGGAGCTTGGGTCCAGATTCTACAAAGTTGCTTTAGGACGACAGCAGCTACAAAAAGAGGCGTAGAGACTCTGCTGTGAGATGATCAAGTGTTCACATACTTTTGGCTTGGATAAGAGGACGGATGGATGGATGGATGGATGAATGGATAGATGGGTGTTAAGACCTAGCGCACTGTGAAAGTGAAAGTGAAAGTGACTCCGTCATTGTGAACAAAACGAAATGCATCCTCTGTGTTTAACCCACACACAGCGTGCAGCAGTGGGCAGACAGATTCTACAACCGGGAACAGGGATGGGGACGGCACCTTGCTCAAGGGTACCTCAGGGTGACCTACCGGTCCGGGATTCAAACACACGACCTTCTGATCCTAGAGCCTCGTCCCTAAACACTAGAACATCGCTGCCCGAGTGAAAAGACCAGAGCCGTGTCCGAAAGTGTTTATTTTTTTGCACCTAAAGCTTTCGATAGTCTTCCACACAGTACACCCTCCGTAGTGCGTAGGGGGAAGAGGGAGAAGGGGACGAGTGAAGGATTTAATCTGCACCTCCCCTTTAACTGAAGCCACAGGCCTCTGCACTCACCTCGACTCAGCAGGACAGAAAAGCTGGATTTAGACAGAAAGAGACGTTTTTTCTGCAGGAAAGAAGAAACACAGATGCTTTCACACACACACAAATGCACGGAAACATTAAAACACTTGGACATCCTACCACGTGTCCTCCTTCACAGCCCTCTGTCCCGGCGAAGACGGGCGCTCCCGAGCGAGTGCCGGACGGGATTGTATGGCGTGTGTTATGAATGAGACGTGACAGCAGTAGGCTGTTAAATGGCACAGTGCAATTTTGCGCCCGGCCTCGAGTCCCGAGACCAAGCGGATGTGACAAAGACATTTTCAGAGTGGATTAGCTCAAGTGCCAAGTGTTTCCCTGGAGCAGAGAGAGAGCAGGAGGGCAAAGTGAGAGAGCGAGAGAGAGAGAGAGAGAGAGGGAGAGGGAGAAAGGAATGGTGTGAGGAGTTAAAAAGGCTCTTATTGGCCATTTACAGCCACATGTGATCACTTTCCACCGCGTCAGGAACCGATCTGCACTCACAAAGTGTACGAGTCACTCAGGACGCGAAGTTTATTTATTTTTTTCCCGGCCGAGCCGCACTTCGCCTACAAAAGCCTTTTTTACTTTAATATTCTGCACATTTCAGAGCCTGTACTTTTTCAGAAGTTTTTTCACAACTTCTGCTTTTGACAAAATCTCTTCTGCAAAAATGTCATGTATTATAAGCATGATTCCGGCTGGATCGAGAGAACATGTTAAAGAAAAAAAAAGGATGCAAAAAAAGAGTGCATGAGAAAGGAAAGAATGAAATAAAAAGGATGGAAAGGCTGAAGTGTAGGGGAAGAGTTCTGGCCGGTGTGAAGTTGTTGCCATCTGTAGAGTAATTTCTAATTTCCTCTCATTCTCCTTTACCTCTCTCTCTCGCTCTCTCTCTCTCTCACTCTAACTCTACCTCTTCGCTCTCATTCACCATCATTAATCACCTCGAGTGACAGGCAATCTGTGGTGCAGTGGAGCAGTGTGTGTGTGTGTGTGTGTGTGTGTGTGTGTGTGTGTGTGTGTGTGTGTGTGTGTGCGCGCGTGCTTGTGTGCTCTGGAGTGAATGATGGCTCGTTGGCCACACACAAATATATACACTGGGCAGCCAAGTCGTGTGTGTTTCCTTAACATCTAACATCAGGGTCAGGGGGAATATCTCAACCTCACTACTGTCAGTCTGGGCTGTGTGTGTGTGTGTGTGTGTGTGTGTGTGTGTGTGTGTGTGTGTGTGTGTGTGTGTGTGTGTGTGTGTGTTTTCAGTGTTATATGGAACCTTTTATGTGGTTTATATTAAAAGGTTCTTTAAGGGTCTTAAAGAACAGCAGTAGCTCTGATTTGACCAGTGTGTTTCTTCGTGCCGGTCCCAGTACCGTGTAAATGGGGACGGTTACGTCAGGAAGGGCAGCCGGTGTAAAACTTTTGCCAAATCGATTTGTGGACGATACAGAATTCCATACCGGATCGGTCGAGGCCCGGGTTAACAACGACCACCACCAGTACTGTTAGACGACAGGGTGCTGGTGGAAACTGGGCTACTGTTGGCCAAAGGAGAAGAAGAAGAAGAGGAAAACATGTCCAGATGCAGAAGGAGAGAGAGAAGGGGAGGAGAAGAGAAAGAAGTGAGAGTAGGGACTAGGGTAAAGGTAGAGAATGAGCTGATATGATGGAGAGAAGGAAGGTTGATCTTCTGAGTGAGAGACTAGATGGAAGGGTAGTAAGGCCAGGTGTACTGGAGGAGGGTTTAAACTGGTCTACCATGGTGTGGATGGAAGGAGGAATGGAGTAGGTGTTCTCCTGAAGGAAGAGTATGTGGAGAGTGTTTTGGAGGTGAAGAGGGTGTCAGGGAGGGTGATGAGTTTGAAGCTGGAAGTTGAAGGTGTGATGATGAATGTTGTTAGTGCTTATGCTCCACACGTTGGTTGTGAGATGGAAGAGAAAGAAGAATTGTGGAGTGATCTATCAGATGAAGTGATAGAGAGTGTACCCAGGGGAGAGAGTGATGATTGGTGCAGATTTTAATGGTCATGTTGGTGAAGGGAGCAGAGGTGATGAGGAGGTGATGGGTGTCAAGGAGAGGAATGCTGAAGGTCAGATGGTTGTAGATCTTGTGAAAAGGATGGAAATGGCTGAAGTTAATTCTTATTTTAAGAAGAGGGAGGAGCACAGGGTGACATATAAGAGTGGAGGAAGATGCTCACAGGTGGATTATATCCTTTGCAGGAGGGTCAGTCTGAAGGAGATTGGAGACTGTAGGTAGTGACAGGGGAGAGTGTAGCTAAACAGCATAGGATGGTGGTCTGTAGGATGACCTTGGAGGTCAAGAAGAGGAGGAAAGTGAGGGCAGAGGCGAAGACCTAGGAAGCTGAAGAAGGAGGACTGTAAGGTGGAATTCAGGCAGGAGTTAACACGGGCACTGGGAGGTGATGAAGAGCTACCGGATTGCTGGGAAACTACTGCAGAAGTGATAAGAGAGACCTCTTATCATAAGAGAGACAACTGGGCGTTGAACATGGCTGCCCACTGGTGCAGTGTGTGTGGGTTAAAAACAGAGGTTGCATCTTGTTGTGGTTCACCATGTGCTGTGCTGTTCAAAGTGAAAGTGACTATTTGTCACCATGAACACGGTATCAGGCAGAAATGTTATAAATGTTACTGTCACATGTCTTCTCCATCCCTTTATTTGTATCCTGTTGACTTTATTCATCACAAAAACAAACAGACAACAGCTATAAAGGCAGATTCTGACCTGCCCTTTACATTTTGCGCTTCATTCATGCATGTAATTAAATATGTAATTACATTGTAATAGCACCGCCAAATGACCGCTAGGCGCTAAGCCTCTGTCTCTCTGCCAGTGCTGGGGCCGGAAGAACAGGTTGTTTCATCGCTGTTGATATCATGCTGGACATGGCGGAGAATGAAGGCGTGGTGGACATTTTCAACTGCATCCGAGAGCTGCGCTCACAGAGAGTCAACATGGTCCAGACCGAGGTGAGGAGACACCATTTTTGACCACCCACCTTTCACATGTTCTTTAATGTCACTCGCCCGCTCCACCATACGCTCCCTGACTCCCAAAACCAAAAAATGCCTTTGTGACCAGATTTTTCCTCCTCCCAGTCATTTTTGTTCGTAATAGACGATCTTTTCCCCAAAAACGGCTCCAGATCAGTGATAGGATGCCCATTCCATCCGTTCATTCCTTCCTCATTCGAGTAATCTCTCTTTGTCGGCCTCTATTTTACTCTCGCTGGAGTCACGCCTACCCTAAGTGCCTCAGCCTGTGAAGATGACATTAGAGCAAGCCTTATATAAATTAAATCGAATTGAAGAAATTGGATTGCATGGCCATTATCAGGCAGCCTGCAGGTTTTAACCTGCCTCCCTTCCTCGCAAACCGTGCCTGGCCCTGAATACCAAGTGTGGGGGAAGCTGCAGGATGTGGGCACTCTCTGGACTGTGGAATTTCACATTTTGGCACAGTCCTGACAGTGTGCCAGGGTGTTAAGTGAATGCTCATGAGGCTACACATCCCACCAGGATAAAGGCTGGCATTCTCAGACAGGCTGCATGTAGGAACTTTCAAAGGATTGCCCTCTAGTGGCAAAGAAAAAACCTCTGGATCACTCAGGGCTTCCGTCCAAGCCTTGATTTTTTGTAGGATATGCAAATATCACCAGAAATAATGGAGCGTCCATCGAAATTCAGATAAAAATACTGTTCGGGACTAAGTGTATTTCAGTGTAATACCCATAGAAATGAATTTCATCAGCAAACAAGTGTCGCAATCATTCGCCAGCCTTAGAAACGGTTGGTTAATACGAACACTTCAAATTCAAAACGTGGCAGAAAAACTCCATTTTTAGTGGCCTCCTAAAAACAAAGAGACCTTAGCTGATCTAGAGCCCAACCCAAGCACCGATAGATGGAGAAACACTCTAGATTTTAAAGCACCCGGGGAGCAGTGACGGAGACGGTAGCTTGCTCAAGGGCACCTCAGGGCAACCTACCGGTGTAGGACTCAAACCCATGACCCTCCGACCCTGTATTGCTCAGTGCTTCTTTAGCAGTGCTCCTAAAAGTGTCTCTAAAGGGCTTCAAGAATTAGGACGTCAACAAACCGATTGAGTCTTTATCTCAGAAGACCCCGTTGCCTCCTTTCATCTGGTCCGATGTATCAGATACACTCTCACAGCCGTAGTTTCAGCAGAGAGAATAAAGTGAAGAGTGAAATAATGGGTTTCCGGGGGCAGTTTCTGTCCCCTGGTGGCCCTGATTCAAAGATAATCCACAGCAACTCAAAGCAATTAATCTTTTAAAAGGTTTTTCTCCAGCCCGCTACTCTGAGTGCTCACGGAAGGTAATGGAGTAATGAATAAGAGAGGTCAGCTCCGTGCAGCTTTGGTTAAGGCCGGATCAAAGGCCTGCAATTAACATGCAAACCCTTAAGCCACCGGCATTGTTCAGTGGAAACGCTGATAATTCCCCCTCTTACCGATCGCCCTGCTTTTTGGAGTGGACCCTCCATCTTCTTTAGGCCCACAGCTGGAGCAGGGGAATCCACCGACTCTGCCTCGGGATACGATGTCTTTACATAAACGAGAGCTGTGTTAAGAGCAGAACGTCAGCTAGGATAACTTACAGAGTGTTTTCCAGGTGAACCGTGGGCTTAATACGGTGTATTTAAAGTGGGCCTTTATGGAGGACACTGTCAAACTTCATTTACGATCCCCCGTAACTCTTTCCCGCGGCCACTGCGGCGGAGCCCGAGGAAGAAGGCCGTCTATGAATTATGCATCACGTCTGGTCAGAGGATTGTAATGAGCCAACCTTTGAAAAGCAGCGCGGTATCGTTTTAGCAGCCTTAGCCCAACTACATTTAACCATGAAATAAATTCACCGCCGGTGAAACCGCGCTGACGGCACGGAGGGAATTTTGATGCAGCGCGATCCTGCGTTTGGGGAATTAAGCCTGTTTAGTTCAGCTTTGAATTTCTTAACCCAGTTAATGCATAAATTGTCAAATAAAGGACAAAAAATCACGATTTTCTATTAGAAAACGATGCAATTAGCATGATATAATTTAATAATGATGAAAAGGATTTCCAGATGACCTTCGTGCTTATTTTCCTTGTAGCTGTGTTTAGTTGCAGTTGCGGTTCCAGTATACAGAGATATGATGTTTAATGTTATATATTATATTATACACGTATCAGGTAACATATGAACTGTATTTTCTGCACTAAACAAGTAAACAAATAAGGTGTTGCAGGAAAAATAAGCATGAAGGTCTTTTAAAAATATCTTGATGAAATGATATTGTTCATTGTCTTTTTCTGACAGAAACTCTGGATTTTTTCCATGTTTTAAGGATTTTTTTCTCTTTAAAAAAAGACATAATAAACATAATTATATATATATATATGCATGTGTGTGTGTGTGTGTGTGCATGTGTGTGTGTGTGTCTCAGGGTGTAATCACACCATCATCCTGGAAAGCGTGCCTATTGGTCATTCAGCCAAATGCAAATGCTTGTTATGCTTATTGGTGTTAATGTGAGGATCTCAGAAAGGACATCGGTGGGACGGTGGGACGGGGGGACGGTGGGACGGTGGGGAAGGTCTCCTTGTTGATTGTGCATCCGTGTCTTTTCCAGGAGCAGTATGTGTTTGTGCACGACGCCATCCTGGAGGCATGTTTGTGTGGTAACACAGCCATCCCAGTGTGTGAGTTCAGAGCCATCTACTACAACATCAGCAGACTGGACCCTCAGACCAACTCCAGCCAGATCAAAGATGAGTTTCAGGTAAAACTGCAGGCTCCAGGTCTCTGCACTGATGTGGGGACTCGAGAGAAAAGATGGGTGAAGTGATGATGTATTTAATCTAGATTAATCAGATACACTTTTCCAGAAAGTTGGTCTGATCATGATGTCCAGGAAGGAAATGAAGCATTTTCTCAATCAAGAAAAGGTATTGACCTCAGATGTAGAAACATGTGATTTTTTTTTATTTAACCAGTCGTCTTCTTCTTCAGGAGGCACCCGTTTAGGGGTCTCCACAGCGGATCATTCATCTCCATTTCTTCCTGCCCTCTGCATCCTTCTCCTTCACACCAACCACCTGCATGTCCTCTCTCTCCATAAACCTCCTCTTTGGTCTTCATCTTCTCCTCTTTCCTGGCAGCTCCATCTTCAACATCATCCTCCCGATATAATCCTCGTCTCTCCTCTGGCGATGTCCAAACCAACGCAACCTTGCTTCTCTAACTTTGTCTCCAAGACGTCTACCCTGATCTGTCCCTCTAATATACTCATTTCTAATCCTGTCCATCCTTGTCAGACCCAACGAACATCTCAGCATCTTTAACTCTGATACCTCCAGCTCCGCCTCCTGTCTTTTCATCAGTACCACCGTCTCCAACCCGTACAGCATAGCTGGTCTCAATACTGTCCTTCCCTTTCACTCTCACTGGTGTCACAGATCACTCCTGTCACTCTATTCCAACCATTCCAATCTGCCTGCACTCTCTTCTTCTCCTCTCTTCCACACTCGCCGTTACACTGAAATGTTGATCCCAAGCAATTAAACTCCTCCACCTTCTCTACTCCCTC
>CM029366.1:31470067-31563370 GCA_017165825.1 Hepsetus odoe
CCCTGACCTTCACTTCTTATTTTTATTGAGCTCTGAACTCGCCTGGCCTTCCTTAGATCATTTCAGAAACATGTATATGCGCTCCTCTGCAGCTGCATTTATAGACTCATTTCTTTCATAATTGACCATTTCTTTGACTTTTTTTTTTTACATTTACCTGGGACGCATCTTCCGCAGGGAATAAAGCCTGCTGTAAAGACTGACTTTATTCTAATGGAGTTTTCAAGAAACCATTTCAAAGGTGATAAAATAACCAAACCAGATGAAAATCTTTGCTTTACATTTATTTCGAAATGTAACACTGTAGGGCGGCACAGTGTGTAGCGCTGGCACCTCACAGCAAGAAGGCGCTGGGTTCGATTCCCAGGCGGGACGGTCCGAGTCCTTCCCGTTTGGATTGGGACATGTCCAGGAGCTCCGGTTTTCTCTCAACGTCCAAAGAATTTCCTCCGGGGTGTGTGAGTGGGTTTGCCTGTGTTGGCCTGGCGACCTGTCCAGGGTGTGCCCCTGCCTTTCACACTGTGCCCGCAACCCTAATTAGGACAAGTGGCTCAGAAAATGAGTGAATGTAGACTAATAACTTTATTATGGGAATTACAGAATTACCTCCAGAGTGTGACGAGTGCTCTACAGTCCATCGTATTTACTGGGATTTATTTGTTTCCCTCTCTAGCTGTGCATGCAGTACTGGCCAGAGAAGAGCTCGTGTTGCTACGGCCCGATCCAAGTGGAGTTTATCTCGGCGGACATCGACGAGGACATCATCAATCGGATCTTCAGAATCTGCAACATGGCGCGGGTAGGGTACTCACACCAGAGGACGGGACGGGCCGTCTTGAGAGTAAAGTAGCCTGATGAAACTTAATCTAGTCACCAAAGTGGCAGCTTGTCCATTGATTCACTCTATCTGATGTCCTGCTGTCACTTGATCCTCCAGTGATGCACAGCAAGGTGCCAGTAAATGCCTCATTGAGCCGAGCGCTATTATAGGCCCTACGCGTTTGTGCGAAGAGAAAAACAAGCATGATGGAGAGCAGTTTGAAAGTGTGAGCGTCTTTAAGTGACTACGAATACGGCAATGATACATTCGAATGCATCGGTGAGGTTTTATAAACACAACTATAAAAATGCTAATTCGTCTTTTATATGTTTTTCATCCGTTATTTCAGTTTCAAGCCTCTTCTTTCAGTGCAGACATTTACTTCATATGCATTCTTGAGATTTTGGGCATGAGATATGAATAAATACTCAAATATCGCTGTAATTTATTGCTTTTAAATGTGAATTAGCTTCATCTCACTCTCGAATTGTGAAAAAAATAAGAAATAAGAAATCCCTCACCAATGACATCACTTGTGTGTGTGGCACTGGAGGTCCTGGACTCAATTCCCAGGTGGGATGTCCCGGGTCCTCTGGGAGGTCCGGTTTGCTCTCTCCGTCCAAAGACCCGCACGTGAGGTGGACTGGAGATGTCTGTGTTTGCCCTGCGATGGACTGGTGACCTGTCCAGGTTGTCCCCGCCTTTCGCCCTGCGAGAGCTGGGATAGGCTCTGGCATCCCTAGTGACCCTAATGGGGACAAGCGGCTATGAAAATGAGTGAGCGAGAGGGAGCGGTTGGCTTACCCTGACTCTGAATGCGAATACAGAAGTGGAAGAGCGCTTAAAATAAGACCCTGAGTCCTAAATATCACTTAACATCATCAGTGATATCACTTCAATCTCACGCCTTCTTAAACTTGATTGCCATCCCGCGCAGGCAAACAGCCCCGTCTCGCTCAGCTGACGCCGGTGTAGATGGTGGACGAGTGTTTACTTTTTCCACGTGGTTTCCTTAGTGCCACATTAGCTCCCATTAACGTTCATTACTGGGACTTCATGTGATTCAAGCAGTGCTGGAAAGAGTCATCTCTCTTTCCTCCCTCCCTCCCTCCTCTCACCCTCAACCTCGTCTGGTGACAGACTAGATTTAGCAGCCAGCTAATCAGCACGGGCGGGCTGCCACGGCGCGAAAACGCACATCGGCGTCACAAATTTGCCATGGAACGGCTCCATCTGTGCCAAGCAGCGGGTAAACTGTCCCGAACTCGGCTGCGCTTGAGCTGCACGCCGTTAAAATTGCTCGAAATGACGTAAACATTTAAAACATTAACTTATTAACGCTTAGGAACGTGTTTCTATCCAACAGCAGCTCACGGACTGTATTTTGAAATACTGGAGTTTCTCCAGGAAGTGCAAACAAAAGGTTGTTAAATAACATTTTTAACTCTTATAATTCTACATCACATCCATAGCAACCGACACAGTCCTTTTTAAAAGTGGCTTCCAGCGAGTTCCACATCACAAAGGTCATTTTTGTCATTTTCAGTCCAGAAAGCGGTTGCTTTTTGGAATAAGTCTTTATTAATGTCAATGTAGGTTGTTATAAATGTATGAATAAACAGCTATCTCTGCTTTTATTTCCGCAAAGATGAAAAGAATTTGGTAGAAGTGCTTTGGACCACACTTACCCATAATGGGCAAAATGATACTTCTGTTTCAGGTTTTAATTCTGACATGTCATCTCTCTCTCTCTCTCTCTCTCTCTCTCAATCTCACTCCAATTAGCCACAGGATGGCTACCGGCTGGTCCAGCACTTCCAGTTCCTTGGCTGGCCAGCATACAGAGACACCCCGCTGTCCAAGCGGTCCATTCTGCAGCTGGTCAGACGGCTGGCCAAGTGGCAGGAGCAGTATGACGGGGGAGACGGACGCACTGTGGTCCACTGCCTGTGAGTAAAGGCTCTGCCAAACATTCAGAGGGTGGAAAACAAAACAGCCCATATTTCCCATTTCTCTCATGACTGAAGGAATATTTTGCTGAAAAAATCAACATACTTAAGTTGTTCCAGATGTAGTCAACCAGCCAAGTTGCCCAGCTTTTACTTCTTTAGCTACCTAGCAGCCACCCAGACGGCTGACGTTATTTCAGTACAAGCGCGTGAATCCTGTACTCGGGCTGCAGCCAGCAGTGTGGTGGAGTTTGTGGACGTGGTTCAGGAATTTGTGACTGCTTGAGAAGATCGGCTCGGTCTTCGTCAGGAGAAGCCGAAGGTTAGTCCGTGTTTGTTGCTGAGAGTAAGATCTACCGCGTCCCATCCACAAGTCTGCTCCACCGAAGAGCTGGAGGAGGTTTGAGCAGGTTAAGAGAAGTTCTTGCTGAAGGGCACCTCAGGGCAACCCACTGGTCCGGGATTCGAACCCACAGCCTTCCGATCCCGGGGAGCACCGGACCACCGCTGCCCCGATGACTTCTCTCCTCTTGCTCCGAACCCTCGCTCTTCCCCCCTGCTGCGCCCTGTGTTGTTTATACCTCACTGAAACAGCAGACCCGAAAAGAAACGAGGCTGAAAATTAGCGAGGAAAAATCCGGAGCTGATTCTAGGAGCGCCGCTTCAGCGGTTAACACAGTGTTGATTAGTCCGTGCCATGCTTTGCTCTTTCATTTGCCTCCGAAAAACAAAAACAAGCGTGTTTGTAGCAGTTCACTGATGCTCGTCCAATCAGACCTGCATTGATTTCCTCAAGGTCTTGTGTTTTTTTTTTTTTCAGAAAATTGGACAAGTTGGGAATTCTTTATTTTATGTGGAAGAATTCACAGAAAGGCTTGTGGACGTTTGGTTAGTTAGACATTCCAGTGCATTTATTAGCTCTTTTTTTTTTGTAATTGGCCTGGTGGACACCAGTGTTCCTTCTAAAATCAGGAATCCCAGACCAGTAGATTGCCCTGAAGTACCCTTGAGCAAAGTACCGTCCCCATCATTGCTCCACGGGCGCTTTAAAGAACTGCCCCCTGCTGCACGGTGTGTGTGGGTGAGCAGAGGTAGAGGATGTGTTACGTTGTGTTTCACAATGACAACGTAGTCACTTTCATTTCACTTTCACTTCAGTTCTCTAACTATAAGGGATTATATAATAGAATATTTAGAATATAACTGGATAATTGAACCCGGCGTTGTCTAATAACTCTTCACTGCCCTTTGGAAGCTCAAATGTAACCTCAGGACATTTCACAGGGTTGTCCACTTTTACCCAATGAGCATGAGAGACCCTGATTTATCCAAAAAAGTGCTTTTAAAATGCAAAATCAATACGTTTAACTTCTAAAAAACTTCCAAAAAGTAACTTTTAACCTCATTCTGACTTTATTCTTGACTTGTTCTGACTGATGTCCAACATCTCCACAGACTTTTGACAATCCAGAGCTCATCTGGACTCTACTTTGCCTTTCCGAGATCTCAAAGCACGATAAAGCAGTCCACACACCACAGAGGCACTTCAGGCAGGCCAGGCCACTTGTTTAAGGCATTGTCCCCTGCAGAACTCTTAACTCTTAGATGGTTAAAACTCTTTTAGGACATTTTATCACTGAGATTATGAGTCAAATCTGTGTCGGCATCCATCTATCCATTTTCTGCCGCTTGCCCCAAACGGGGTCGCGGGGGAGTGCTGGCGTCCAACCCAGCGCACACAGGGCGAGGACGGGGGACGCACCCTGGACAGGTCGCCAGCCCATCGCAGGGAGGAGCGGGATGGGGACGGCACCTTGCTCAAGGGTACCTCAGGGCAACCCATTGAGAAGGGGTTCGAACCCCCGATCCTCCGATCATGTGGTTGACGGTCTAACCACTAGGCCACCGCTGCCCCTGTGTCGGCATCTTTTAAAACAAATAAAATCTCTGGAGCTGAAAAGCACGTGGAGAAAAACTAACCTCCCTGTCCATTTTGACAAGTACGGAAGAAGGGTTCGAGATTATAACCTAGAAATAAAAAAGGACTATTACATTTAATGGGATTAAAAAACTCTCCTGGGCCAAGCAGGGACCTCAGCAGGGTCACCAACCAAACCCGGCAAACACAAAGAGATCCAGGAGAAGATCGGCCCTCACAGCTTCATCCTTCTCCCAGGACTGTGAGAAAGGCCTGGGGTGAACACGGCCTGTTTCACCGTAGCTCAGCCACATTAACGGTGAATAATTGCCGTTATAATCGCAGGACGTTTGATAAGGACATGTGAGGCATTGTGGGAGAAAGGGAAGAAGTATTCACCCCACTGCGAGGTTTCTGCTGCACCTCAAGCTGTGCATTCAAGACATTTCTTTGCACGTTACGCTCCTGACAGGTGTGATGTTTTGGCCGGTGCAGGGCTGGAGTTCCGCCTCGGAGCCGTTCCTTCTCGCCATGTTTTATTAAACAGACAGGCTGCGGCTCTAACGCACTGGGAACATCGTTTTCTCCATTTTAACAAAAGTGACCAGAATACGTGAATCTTGAAATCTGTCTGTCCGTCTATGCTTCTAACTCACTATCTATCTATCTATCTATCTATCTATCTATCTATCTATCTATCTATCTATCTATCTATCTATTTTTCTGTCTGTCTGTCTGTCTGTCTGTCTGGCTGGCTGGCTGTCTATCTATCTATCTATCTGTCTATCTGTCTGTCTGTCTGTCTGTCTGTCTGTCTGTCTGTCTGTCAGTCAGTCTTTCTCTCTGTCTGTCTATTTACCTGTCTGTCTATCTATCTGTCTGTCTATTTACCTGTCTGTCTATCTATCTGTCTGTCTGTCTGTCTATCTGTTTATCAATCTTTCTCTCTGTCTCTCTATTTATCTGTCTGTCTTTCTATCTGTCTGTCTGTCTGTCTCTCAGTTTGTTTGTCTATCAGTCTGTTGATCTATATCTGCCTGTCTATTTGTCTCTCTGTCCGTCTGTCTGTCATCTGTGTCTGTCTATCTGTCTCTCAGTTTGTTTGTCTGTCTGTCGATCTATCTCTGCCTTTCTATTTACCTGTCTGTCTCTGTCTGTCTGTCTGTTTGTCTATCTACCTATCTATCTTTCTGTCTGTCTATCTATATCAATGTATGTGGTGTAACCTCTTGTTTTTTTATATATTTCAATAATATTCATTGTAAAAATCCAGTTTTTCTAACTGCTGTCCAGCATCCAGAGGACAGCGGGACTTTGTCTTTTTGCTTTTCCCAAGAAGACGACGCACGATAGGGATCCTGTGCTGGGCTGTATGTCTGGGCTCGTCTGAGCCTCTCTTTTGGTTTGTAAATAGATTTCTTTGGTGAGTTGTGTGTATTTTTCCTGAACAAAAAACTTCAACCTGTGGAGGAGTGTGTTCATTCTGACATGTCTGTGACATCTATCTCTCTTTCTCTCTCTCTCTCTCTCTCTCTCTCTCTCTCTCTCTCTCTCTCTCTCTCTCTCTCTCTCTCTCTCTCTCTCTCTCTCTCTCTGAAGGACTGGCGGAGGGCGTAGCGGGACATTCTGTGCCATCTGTAGCATCTGTGAGATGATTCAGCAGCAGAACATTGTTGACGTGTTCCATACAGTGAAGACGCTCAGAAACAACAAGGCCAACATGGTGGAGACGATGGTGAGCTCCTAAAATAACACTCCCCTTCATGGAGCACCGGTCAAAAACAAAAGTGCAATTTAACACATACAAACTGGCAACCTGAGCTCACATTTCAGAAGATCCCTGGAAAGATGTGGATTTAGGCCGTTTTAGAGAGCTCAGGTTCTGGTCCTGGATCTTCTGAGTCATGCAGGCTATTTAGAGCTTTAAAGAGAAGTGAAAGATTTAGACCTAGAATCTAGTTGTAGATTTAAATCAAATTAGACACAAGTATTTGGTCTTTTTAAACACCAACCTTAATTTAATTTGGATTAAAATGGAGAATTTTAAAGGATGGAATCCACAAGATGTGCTTTGGCAGGAGATCTTGTGAGCTCCAAAGTGGGGCCACCAAGGTTTGTTATTCCAGCACAGATATCTTGGGTGGTTCTCACGAGATGAACATTATTTTCTTCACGTGTGAACAGCCGTAGTGTTTCAGTAACTCCATGATGATGCAGTTGAGAAACTTTGGCACTTTCTGGATAATTAAAACAAATAACACTGGCCGTTCAGCAGTTAGATGTTTCTCCAACTTGGGTTTTTTTTGCCACAACACATGGTTCCTTGAGCGTCCTGCTTGTAGAGAATTAGAGGTGCTTTTCAGCTCCTCAAGGATCCAGAATCCAGAAAAAGGAGATAATTAGTCCTCTCTCCTCCGTCACCCAGAGACTTGCAGCTGCACTCCACACCACATCGCCTGACACTCCGGTTCACAGGAAAGCAACTTGGGTCTAATAGCCGGCCATTGCAGGTGCAATTAGACATCTGTCCTTCCACCTTTCTACAGTGGAAGCACTCAAACCATTAAGCTCCATTTCCCACAAAACACAGCGTTACTGTGCAGCTGTGAACGAGGCGCTGAGACCAGAATAGAACACCAGTGACCAACCAGAGACACTCGATGGGATCGTCTGGTTTTTACCTTAATTTCCACAGTGTGTCCTTGGAAGCCAGTAACTGGGGGACGTCCTACTGGGACGTGACTCATCCTGTCTCTTGATTTCATCGCATGGATGAAGGAACACCATCATTAATCTATCTATCTATCTATCTATCTATCTATCTATCTATCTATGTCTGTCTGTCTGTCTGTCTTTCTTTCTGCCTGTCTCTCCGTCTGTCATCTACTGTATCTGTCTGTCTGTTTGTGTGTCTATTTATTCTGTCTGTCTGTCTAACAAAAACATCTTATTGTTTTTAAACCTGAATTACGGGTAATCCCAGCCAATCAGTCGGTCTCTGGCAGTTTCAATATAAAATCCCTCCTTCATTTCTCTACAACCCAGCCTGCCATGGTGACCAGCTGTCAGTATATCATTGATGCAGCATTGGTTATGTTTATTTATTATAATAATTACTCATTTTAATTAGTAATCATTATTATCATTTATTTATTAAAGTTTATCATGTATGGAATTGTTAGTCAAGACTTTCTTCTTCTTTTTTGTTTTGTCCGGGGAGCAGACACGGTCTCGACATGGTGAACTTTGAGTGGAGATTCACTGTGGCTCACAGATGGCCAGTTTAGCCAGTCTCTCTGCAGCCTGGTCTCTTGGTTTGCCAGCAGCCGCTAGCTAAACTACACTGCTGAGAAACTAGCAGGCTATGAGTTATCCTCCCGCGAGGGGTGGACGCCGTCCCGACCTAAGGGTCCAGGCCTGCCCTCAAAAGTAGACCGGTTTTCTAAATATCCCACTTTATTTTCCGAGCACCATTTGGACAACCAGCAATGTAAGACCCGATCCTGGACCAGCAGGTTGCCCTGAGGTACCCTTGAGCAAGGTACCGTCCCCATCGTTGCTCCTCCAGTGCTGGATATGGCTGCCCCCTGAGCGTGGGTTAAATATAGAGGATGCATGTCGTTGTGGTTCACTGAGTGTTTTTCACAATGCAAAATAGTCCCTTTCACTTCACTTTCACTTCACTAGTCACTTTCACTACCTGGCTCAGCGACACCAAACTCTTGGTACAGGACATGGTTCTCTCTAGCCTTCATTACTGCAAAGTGAACTCTCTCAGAACATGCAGGAAAGCTCATGTCCTCACTGACCTCCACTGGCACCTAAGGACCAGCTGAATCAAACTCAAGTGATTTCTGGACCTGCTCCCAGCTGCTCCTTCATACAGGCTTATGCTCATCCTTGTTCTTTACGTTCTTCAAAAGAAGAACTGGCACCACCATCCCTTCACACAAGACAATCTCAATCCACAATGTTCTCATTCTTGGTTCACGATGGTGGATGTTCTCAGAACATCTCCTCCCCAAACACCCCTGACCCAAACTCTCTCACCCCATCACCCGTTCATCTCTTCTGCTGTTCTAATAAACCGGTGCCTAATGCTCAACTCCAGCGCCTGAACGCTGGTCCTCACTTGCAAGTCTGCTAAACGAGTAAATCGGATTGTAATATCATTCAATCTGAACAGTGGGAAACTAGAAGGTTCCTCCTGGATGTGATGCAAGCCGTGTGCTTTGGGAGTCATTAATGTTTCTGTATCTCTGTTTAGGAGCAGTACAAGTTCTGCTACGAGGTTGCTCTGGAGAGCCTGAGCTCCTTCTGATTGAGAGAGAGACCTAGAAGTGAAGAAGAGAAAGAAGAGAGAAAGAGCAGCCTCCTCCTCGTCAGAAGGCGCCTCCCTTCTTCCTGTTACGCGAACAGGAATCCGGCACGGAGGGAGAGATCAGACCCTTCACTGAGGTTTATGTAAAGTATTGTAAAAAGAAGTTATGAATGATAAAAAAAAAAAAAAATGGCAAAAACAACCAGCTGTTTCTTTTCCTTTTTCTTTTGGTCAATGTCCAGCATTAAAGCCCGAATCCTGGGCGGTGAAGTGATCTTGTACAGTTCTTTTTCCTATTTAGACATATGCCTTGAATGTTATCCCATCAATGTAGAGGGAGAGAAAAAAAAATAAAAACGACAAAAGCAAACGGCGAAAAAAAAATCTTTCTATATGCCAGCTGGGGAGAACCAAATAGACTTTTCCTAAGCTATGTACAGCTTCTGAAGAAAGACAAGGCAGCGCTTAAATGAGTTTGAAAAGAAGCTTGATATTTTTGTTATCCTGATGGTTTCGTGGTTCCTGTCTCCTTTGTGCATTCTCGTGCTGTCTGCTTTATCATAGGCACAAAGAGTCTGCAGAAACCACAAGCGGCAGGTTTTTCAGCTGAACTCTTTGTTGAAGGTTGGACCTCTTTTGAATATTGTGTGCATTCTCCGTCCGCCACAACTCCATTTCCTTTCCGCTCTTTGTTCCTTCTGGGGACAACACCGCTTCTGTTTCGCTATTATAAGAGAGAAGTAAACAGTGAACCGGCACTGTCAGAAAAGACACCGTAACCCTCGCGGAAAACATCAAAGGCACGGTATCTTCCGTCCCTTTCGTCTGGGAACATGTTCCCAGCATAGTCCATCTAAAAATGTCTTCTTTAAAGGTGGACCCACCATAGTTTTTCATCTGAGAACATCTCACGAGGTGCAGATATGCCCTTTCCCCGTGGAAAGTGAATGTACTGTACCTTAAACTCATGGGTGGTGTTGGACCTGAAGGACATTTTGACAGTGAGGGTCATCTTTGGTTACAGTGTAAGGCTTCACTATTTCTGGACAGCTTCATATTGAATCATTTGCACTTTACTTTGCATGTCTTTTACCTCCAGATCCTAAATGGACTTCCTGTTGATTTGAGGTGCCAAATTCACGTTAGAAGAAAATGACTGCAACCAAATTACAGCTAAAATACAGTGGAAGTGTACAGACGGGTGAGAAATTAAAGGAAGAACCTGGAGAAACGAGTGTAGATGCTTCCAGATAGGTGTACGTTTAGCATCCCTCTAAACTTTATGACTTTATGGAGACTGTAGACATGGTGGAAAGCATTGTCTCCTCAATGCAAGGGTTCAGTTCCCAGTTGGGATGGTTTGAGTCCTCTGTTTGGAGTGGACATGTTCTCCTCGTGTCTGTGTAGGTTTCCTCAGGGAGCTCTGGTTTCTTCCCACCGTCCATTCAGGTCACGTTGACTGGAGGTCCAAAATTGTCCTCGGTGTGAACGGGCTTGTGCATCTGTGATGGATTGTCAACTTTCCAAGATGTTTCTCCACTTTTCACCTAGAAGAGCTGGGATAGGCCCCTCCTATGACCCTGGTTAGTAGCGTCAACTCAGATAATGAAAGAGAGAATGAAAGGACAAATGCTGGCAAGTGCTTGAGACACAGGATCAAGGACTAACATGATCTTTGCATTCAGATTTATGAGAAAGACATCAGTAAACGACTGGAAACAGGTAGAAAAAACACTGTGTCCAACATTTGAGTCCAGCATCTGGTGGTACTGTGTTTCATCCCAATAAGACATCCATCCATCCATTGTCTAAGCTGCTTATCCTAACCAGGGGGTGCTGGATCCTGTCCCAGCATTTATGGGGTTAAAGGAGTGGAGGAACAACCCGGAGATGTTGATGTGACCACAATATGTCCTCAAAAATCCCCAGAATCTAACATCTAGTTCATCATGCAAACTGCACATAGCCCCGCCCACTCACTAAGCAAGGGTTTACTAGGCCCAGAAAAGAATGGCATGATCACCAAGAACAGTGAGGGCTAGATCATGTTCTTGGCCAACAAAAACGTTCTCCAGAATCTTCTCCAGACTTACAACCTCCAATAGTTTAAAGCAGTCTTACAGCTGTTGCTTGGATTTGAGGCCCATCGAGAAGATCCTGGCTTTGATTCCCAAGTGGGACGGTCCGGGTCCTTTCCATGTGGAGTTTGTTCTCCTCCTGTCTGTGTGTTCCCTCCAGGAGTTCTGGCTTCCTCTCACCACCTGAAGACACGTCAGGTGGACTGGAGATGCTAAATTATCCCCTCGCTGTGTGTGTGAGTATGTTTGTCTGTGTATCTGTCCTGCGATGGACTGGCGACCTGTCCAGGTTGTCCCCGCCTTTCTCCCTCAGAGCTGGGATAAACTCAAGCATTGCCAGCGGCCCTAATGAGGGCAAGCGGCTCAGAAAATGAGTGAGAGAGTAAATCTCCGGGCCCTCACTCAAGTTCAGGCAATTTTAAGATCATAAAGTCCATAATTGATGGTTTGAGATGATCGTAGAAGGCTCAGAATCCAGACTCGTGTTGGGTTTGCGTTTCATTTGGTCGCCCGTCCAGTTTACAGCAGGCACTGGAAGAGTTTGCGTGATGTTTGTGGTCGAGAAGCTTTCTTTTTCCCTGAGTGTCCAGACAGACAATCCCTGGTTGTCTTAAATTTTTCATGTGCAAGCGAATCCGATCTTTAGGTCAGTCTGTGTTTTGCACGACAACTGTGATATGACTCTTTTTTTATTATTTTTTACGGTATTTCGCAAGAAATTGCCATCCGAATGTTTTCCTCGTCATAAAAAATAAAGGCATGACATTTTTGCCTGGAGTTGGGTCAGTATGGTTGTTTGGGCAGAGAAGAAATAAAAAAGAAATGAATAAAAAAAAAACTCAATTATGCTTTGACAATGTGAATGATTTTGTTTTCTTTTTATTGACCATGTCGCTGAAGGATCTTCATAACTTCACTGTGTTCCTCTTTCTCTCTTTTAATTTTCTGCTTTTATTGTATTTGTACATCTTTATTTGCCATTCCTTCGTCTAGCAACGTGATATTTTAGACTTGGTGATTCAGTTGCCATGGTGGTTCTGTTGTTCGAAGTTGTGATAACACCAATAAAGGGACCAAAATGTTGAACGGCAGAGCTGTGTGACGAACTTCTTTCCACAATCAGACCCACGAGAGCTTCACTCCTCACAGACACTCAGAGTGCAGATCTGCTCTTTAACCAGCACGGTTCTCCAAACACCGCACTCTTCTGAGAACCGCTCCACACAGAGTGAGCTACACTGCACTCTTACAACACCATGGATACACAGTAGACAGATAGATAGACAGATAGACAGATAGATACACAGATAGATAGATAGATACACAGATATAGGTAGACAGATAGACAGATAGACAGATCGGTAGATAGATAGATAGATACACAGACAGATAGAGCAGATCGATAGATAGATACATAGACAGACAGACAGACAGACAGATAGATAGATAGATACACAGATAGACTGGAGCAGATACACAGACAGGCAGTCAGATAGATACACAGACAGATAAATAGATAGATAGATACACAGACAGATGGATAGATAGATACACAGACGGATAGATGGATAGATAGATACACAGACAGATCAATAGATAGATACACAGACAGACAGTCAGATAGATAGATAGATACACAGACAGATAGACATACTGATAGATAGACAGATAGATAGATAGATAGATACACAGATGGATAGATGGATAGATAGATACACAGATCAATAGATAGATACACAGACAGTCAGATAGATAGATACACAGACAGACATACTGATAGATAGACAGATAGATAGATAGATAGATACAGTAGATAGACTGGATAGAAAGATAGACAGACAGACAGATAGATACACAGACAGATAGATAGATACACACAGACAAATAGATAGAAAGATACACAGACAGACAGACAGATAGAAGATAGATACAGACAGACAGATAGATATATAGATAGATGGATACACAGACAGACAGATAGATAGATACACAGACAGATAGATCGATAGAAAGATACACAGACAGACAGACAGATAGATGGATAGATACACAGACAGACAGACAGATAGATAGAGCAGATAGATACACAGACAGACAGATAGATAGATAGAACACTCATTTAATCAGAGCACTATTATAGGCATGACATTGTATCTAACTAAAGATCTCCTACATTAGAACTCCTAAAAATAAAACTTATTATAGAAGCATAAACAATACTCATTACTATTATTATAAACTTTTATTATTTGAACACTATTTAAACTCTATTACTGGAACACTCATATAAACTCTATTATTGGAACACTACATAACTCCCATTATTAAACACTGTATAAACTCTATTATTGAACACTACATAACCTCTATTATTGGAATACTGTATAAACTCTATTATTGGAACACTACATAACCTCTATTATTGGAACACTACATAAACTCTATTATTGGAACACTGTATAAACTATTATTGAAATACTACATAAACTCTATTAGTGGAACACTACATAAACTCATTGGAACACTGTATAAACTCTATTATTGAAAGATTATACATAAACGCACATTAAAAGACTACATAAACTCTTATTGAACACTGTATAAATCCATTATTGAACACTACATAAACTATTATTGAAATACCACATAAACTCTTATTGGAACACTGTATAAACTATTATTGGAACAATACATAAACTCTATTATTGAAACACTACATAAACTCTTATTGGAACACTGTATAAACTCTATTATTGGAACAATACATAAACTCTATTATTGGAAAACTGTATAAACTCTATTAGTGGAACACTACCTAATCTCTATTTTTGGAACACAGTATAAACTCTATTATTGGAACGCTATATAAACTCTATTATTGGAACATTATATAAACTCTATTATTGGAACGCTATATAAACTCTATTATTGGAACATTATATAAACTCTATTATTGGAACATTATATAAACTCTATTATTGGAACATTATATGAACTCTATTATTGGAACACTACATAAACTTATTATTGAACATTGTGATAAACTCTAATATTGGAACACTACATAAACTCTATTATTGAAACACTACATAAACTCTCTATTATTGAAACTCTATCTAAATACTATTGGAACACTACATAAACCTATTATTGGAACACTGTATAAACTATATTATTGGAATACTGTATGAACTCTATTACTGGAACAATATATAAACTCTATTATTGAAACTATCTAAATACTATTATTGGAACACTACATAAACTCTATTATTGGAACACTACATAAACTCTTTTATTGGAATACTGTATAAACTCTATTATTGGAACATTGTATAAACTCTATTATTGGAACACTACATAAACTCTATTATTGGAACACTACATAAACTCTATTATTGGAACACTGTATAAACTCTAATACTGAAACACTATTTAAACTCTATTACTGAAACACTATAAATCTCTATTATTGAACACTACATAACCTCTATTTTGAAACACTACATAAACTCTATTATTAAACACTACATAACCTCTATTTTCGGGAATACTGTATTTATTATTGGAACACTACATAACCTCTATTGTTGAAACACTACATAAACTCTATTATTGGAACACTACAAACTCTATTATTGGAACACTACATAAACCTCATTATTGAACACTGTATAAACTCTAATATTGGAAACATTGTATAAATCCCCATTATTGGAAATGCTTTACATAAACTCTATTATTGGAACACTACATAAATCCCCATATGAACACCTGTATAAACTCTAATACTGAAACACTATTTAAACTCTATTACTGAAACACTATAAATTCTATTATTGGAACACTACATAACCTCTATTTTTGAAACACTACATAAACTCTATTATTGGAACACTACATAACCTCTATTTTCGGGAATACTGTATTTATTATTGGAACACTACATAACCTTCATTGTTGAAACACTACATAAACTCTATTATTAGAACACTACATAAACTCTATTATTGGAACACTATATAACCTCGCTATTGAACACTGTATAAACTCTAATATTGAACACTACTTAAATCCTATTATTTGAAATAATTGCACAAACTCTATTATTAACACTACATAAACTCTATTATTGGAACACTACCATAAACTCTATTATTGGAACACTGTATAAACTCTATTATTGGAACACTACTTAAACTCTATTATTTGAACACTGTATAAACTCTATTATTGGAACACTACATAAACTCTATTATTGGAACACTACATAAACTCTATTATTGGAACATTATATTAACTCTATTATTGGAACACTACATAAACTCTATTATTGGAACACTGTATAAACTATATTATTGGAACAATATATAAACTCTATTATTGAAGCTCTATATAAACTCTGTTGTTGGAATACTGTATAAACTATATTATTGGAACAATATATAAACTCTATTATTGAAACTCTATATAAACACTATTATTGGAACACTATATAAACTATTATTAGATCACTATAGGGCAGTGGTTGCCTAGTGGTTAGGGTGTCGGCCACATGATTGGCGGATCGGGGGTTCGAACCCCTTCCCGATGGGTCGCCCTGAGGTACCCTTGAGCAAGGTGCCGTCCCCGTCCCACTCCTCCCTGCGATGGGCTGGCGACCTGTCCAGGGTGCGTCCCCCGTCCTCGCCCAGTGTGCGCTGGGTTGGACACCAGCACTCCCCCGCGACCCCGTTTGGGACAAGCATCAGATAATGGATGGATGGATAGATCACTATATAAACTCTATTACTGGAACACCATATAAACTCAGAACCTTGTGAACCTTGTATATTTGTAATCACTGTTCTATTTTGTAGCACCATACAGAACATGGGAACTAGAACATGAGAACAGGAATGGTTTCTAATAACGGTTCTCAATATCTGAGCTTTTTAAAAGTAATTATTAAACTTCTTAATCATTCAAAAGGAATTTCTTAGGAGCGCTGGTTTATTAACGGTATTTACATTTACAAAACCTTAGTTTTGGGCCACATTTTTTATTTCTTACGTTCCAGATTGAAAGCCTGGACGGTGGTTTCTCACTGGTGGGAATGTTCTGGACATAAAGACCTGAGGTCGATTCTTTAACAGCTCAGGGTCTCCTAAGGACGCCGTTACTTGTCCATTCTGTGCCTCGGCATCTTCGACCGTCTGTTTATCTGTGAACTCTTTCTCTTAGAAATTAAGAAAAGAAACAGTTTTTGTGCTGCCGTGAGCTGCTGTGCTCATTTTGCCTGGACAGGTTCGGTGTATTTGTGTCGTTATTGTCTCAGACGAAAGATCTGCACTAAAACAAACAGCAGCCAGACAGAAAAATGGCCCTTTAACACACAACGGAAAAAAACACAACTCTGTGCGAGTGATTGTGTTGCATGACTAACAAGATGCAGCTCTCGCATCAGCAGCGCCGGGCCGCTTGAGCAGGCCGCATTAGCACATTTGGATGTGTACGGCCCTGCTCTAATAAGGAGAACGAGTCTGAAGTCACTCTTTGTCTCTGCTGTGAAGGACTAACCATTATAACCATCCCTGCTTCTGCAATTATATGAAGAAAACAGCCTTGGATGTACGAGTGGAGGAAATTTATTGTTGCTCAAAATCACAGCCACTTAGAACACGACGTGTGGAGAAAGAAATAATGTCGTTCTGGGGGAGAAGTACCTCCTCACTTATGTCCTCCTCTCTAAATCTGGCCCTAAAGTCCACTCATTTGCATGGTGCTCCTCAGCAGACCTTGTAAAGTTCATTCTTTGTAAAGTTCACTTCTTTTTTAAAGGTTCCTTTAAGTTTTTTCCTGTAGTGTTTCCATGAGGTCTTCACATGTTGGAACTGGTGGTATCAAGTCAAGTCAAGGCCCAATTGAAACGTTGGAGGCCACAGGGTTGATGTTTGTAGAGAGCAGTATTAGCACTATTAGCTGGTGGTGAGGGACTAGGCTTCATGGTCAGAAGGTTGTGGGTTCAAGTCCCGAACCATTGGGTTACCCTTAATTGCCCTTGAGCAAGTGCAAATGCAACCTCTACTTTTCACTTATACACAACCATATCCAGCACCCAGGGAGCAGTGATGAGGATGGTACCTTGCTCAAGGGTAATTCAGGGTAACCTACTGGTCTGGGATTCAAACCCACAACCTTCTGATCCTGGAGCCACTAGAACAGGTTATAGAAGAGGGTTTGCAACCAGAGGGTTGGGAGTTCGATCCCCAGGACAGGCAGGATCAGTGCTGGCAGTGGGGGGTACGTGAACCGTACTGTCCCACTCCTGCATCTCCTGCATCTCCTGCATCTTTAGAGACAAAACCCCATAACGGCCCCTGGGCACAGGTGCGGCTGTGTGTTCACTACCAGGGTGTGTAGAATGAATTCAAATCAACAAAATTCATGGCTCACTCTTCACAGTTTCAGTTTCTTCTACAGAGCTGCAGTCTGGTCACTTGTGCACTAGGTGGTCAGTCAGGTGCAGCAAAAATTCAGGTAACCAGTGGTTACAAAATCCAGGACTGGAAACTGGATTGGATGCTTGTTGTTGAGGACCAATGTCTTTCAGAGGTCTGCTCACATGCGCCCTCTATGCATCCCTTACTGCAACAGCAACACTACCCAAAATACTGTGAAATACGGCAAGGGCCAATCAGAATGAGTGGTTTTGTTCACGCTGGTCTTGCCAACATGGTGGAAGGAAACATGGTCATTTGTGAGTTCAGTTTTTTTTCTTTTTCAATGCAACCATCGGTGACTGCGTGAGTGAGAGTGGAGCTGCTGTTGGTCAGTAATTCAGCTCATTTAATAAAGCAGCTGTGACTGAAGAAGATTGGAAGAACTTCAGGCAGAGTCACTTCCTGTTCTTCATATTCTAATGACGATAACAGGACTTCCTGATCGGGAGTAAATGGAACTAAATGGTAAGAATGGAAAGGTAAAGCATATCTATGCATGAAATATATTCATAGTGTTACATGCAGGAACTTTTTCATAATAGTATTGCGTGCCAATTGGTTTTCATTACTGCCACTAAGTTTGATTGGTTGCCATTACTGATATCAAGGACTGATTGGCTGGCAGTATGGCTGCTGAGAACTGCTTGATAGACAGTAATACTACTGAGTGCTGATTGGTTGGATTGCTGCCACTGACTTAATTAGTTGGCATTACTGATATCAGAAGTTGACTGGTTTGCATTACTGCCTTTGAGTTTTAAATGGCTGGCATTACAGATACTGAGAGCTGATTGGTCGACATCACTGCTACTGAGTTTTGACTGGAGCGCATTGCTGTCACTGAGTTTTGGTTAGTTAGCATTACAGATTCTAATAGTTGATTGTTTGGCTGTACTGCTACTGAGCACTGATTGGTTGACAGTACTGCTACTGAGCACTGATTGGTTGACAGTACTGCTACTGAGCACTGATTGGTTGACAGTACTTCTACTGAGTGCTGATTGGTTGACAGTACTGCTCCTGAGTACTGATTGTTTGACAGTACTTCTACTGAGTGCTGATTGGTTGACAGTACTGCTACTGAGTGCTGATTGGTTGACAGTACTGCTACTGAGTACTGATTGGTTGACAGTACTGCTACTGAGTACTGATTGGTTGCTTTCACGAATACTGGCATTTTATTTGTTGCGATTGCTCCTACTGTGTTTCGATTTGATTGCGACTACATATACAAAGAGTTGATTGGTTGACATTACTGCTGTTGAGATTTGATTGGTTGACAACTGCTACTGAGTGCTACTGAGCTAAACGCTGTACATGTAGCATTACTGATACTGGCATTTCATTCGCTGGTATTGCTTACTTTGTGATTTGATTTGCTGGCATTACTGATATCAAAAGTTGATTGGTGTGCCTTGCTGATAGCAAGAGCTATTGTTGGCTTTGCTGTTCTTGAGCGCTGATTGGTTGACATTAATGAACTGATTCAGCTGATTTGCTCATTGGCTGAATTAAGTGAATTACACACTAAACTAATTCAATTGTCATGTATGAACAAAGTCATTATTATTATTATTATTATTATTATTAATATTCATTATTTTCAAATTGCAAGGTTGCATCTCCATTGATTTTGAACTCTTGGCCTTCTAGGGTCTGACTGACTTGGGAGGCATTACAGAGGGGGATCTTTCCTCATTAGAAATTAGACTTTGAGGGCTGTTGTGTATCGGGATTTGGGGAAGGTGGGAGGGACTGTCTGAATGTCTCTTCTGTCGTTATTGCACAAAGGAAACATTGATATCAGTGTTTTCCTGTTGGAGTAGATCCTCTAAAGCATGGATATGTCCGTGTCCGGTACCTTGGTCTGCTGTAGTGGTGGGTTCCACTTTTAGTGGGGACAGAGTGTGTCAGTCCGTGGTGTCAGCCCGGAGGGAGTTTTCCACTCTCTCCCATTATTAGTCCCCTCTCTCCCACTGCCAGCCGGGTCAGAGGGCATAAAATATTTACATTGTTTATGGACATTATTATGTCAAGCCAGACTGCTGGAGTCTAGATAGTAACCTCTGGAAGGAGGACGGAGTGTGTGTGTGTGTGTGTGTGTGTGTGTGTGTGTGTGTGTGTGTGTGTGCTTGTCATGTAAAGTTAATGCCAGCACTAAGAACTCATAACCCAGTAAAAGAAAAGTGTAGGACAGCTGGTTCGCTACATGGATGAGGTTTGGTGGAGGTGTCAGAAAGTCATTTGCATAACATAATGGTTTATTTTGATATCTTGGTATAAGTTAGTATCAGGATCAGCTGAGAAATAGCAATACAGACTTGCAGCATCTCAGCTTTTAATATATAAGATGATATTTATTTTTCACACATTGTGTTTTTTACTAAAGTTATACTATATCATTCATATGACTCGTTTTCAGAAGTGCAGTTACTGAATAATTAATAGTGGATGCTAAATAAATCCCAGTAGAGACTGAATCATTCATGGCACACGCTGCATAAGTTATGCAGTATATATTTAAAGTGACTGAATTATTCAAATTAGATACTGAATAATAAATAATATACTGAAATCTCAGACTAACTCTTACATGATCCATAATAATTGTTAAATTGTCACTGTAGTTCTGTTCATTGCTGTTAATGAATTATTCATTATTCATGATTCTCATTAGTGCTCACTGAAAAACCTGATACCTGATAAACCATAGAAATCACTCAATTACATTTTCACTACAAAATCAGTGCTTTATTAGAATTACTGTTTTGTGACATTCAGTTCACTTTCAGCACAAAGCACAGCTCACTTTACAATCTCAGTACATTCCTGTACTTTTTATTTTATGCTCTCAGTACATTCCTGTACTTTGAGTACATTCCTGTACTATTTACTTTACACTGTCAGTACATTCCTGTACTTTTTACTGTATACTCTCAGTACATTCCTGTACTTTGAGTACATTCCTGTACTTTTTACTTTACACTCTCAGTACATTCCTTTACTTTTACCTGTATGCTCTCAGTACATTCCTGTGCTTTTTACTTTATACTCTGTGCACATTCTTGTACTTTTTACTTTATACTCTGAATTTATTCCTTTACTTTTACTTTTATATTCTGAGTACATTCCTCGGTTTGATGCAGGAAGATGCAGAGGACAGGAAGAAATGGAGACAGTTGATCCGCTGTGGCGACCCCTAAATGGGAGCAGCCGAAAGAAAAAGAAGAAGATGATTCTGAGTACATTCCTGTACTTTTTGCTTTATACTCTCAGTACATTCCTGTACTTTATGCTCTGAGTCCATTTTAGAGGGAGTACGTTTTCATGTTTAGTTTATTTACTCAAGTAAATCAGTACTTCTACATTAACCAGACTTGTTTTGTCACAAGTACCTGAACCTCTTTTTGTCTGTGGACCTTTGAATGAAACCTGTGCAAAGAATCTTCTTGTGGACAGATCAGTGCAGCGTAACTGATGATGTATCTCACAGTATCGAGTTTTACTGACAAGGAGGAACAAATTTACACCAACATATGTAAAGTTAATTTAATATTTTATACATAGAAACAAGGTGGGCGGTATTAAATGTGGATTATATGTACAGTTTAGACAAATATACAATATTAATAGGTTTGGACAAGATGTGAAAGTGAAAGTGACTATTTGTCATTGTAGACACAGTGACTCACATCAAAATTCATCTTCTGTATTTAACCCATCACATCGTCCAGCAGTAAGCAGCCATGTTAAGTGCCTGTGGAGCAGTGATGGGGACAGTACTGTGCTGAAGGGTACCTCGGGGTAACCTACTGGCCTAGGACTTGAACCCACAACCTTCTGATCATGGGACCTACTCCCTAGACACCAGACTGTCAATAATTTAGATTTTCTATATTGAGCAACTAATAAATGGGTAGAACCACCATGTTTTTGTGGCATGCCTTTTATTTATAGCGACTTTATAATGGATGACACTGGCTGTCAGAATCAAAGCTCGGGCAGAATAAGTTGGCACAGACTGCGACCTTTCTCATCACTGGATACTGATGGCCATGACAGCTCTACAAGGCCGCAGGCCGGGAGAGAAGAGACGTCCCCCTCCTGCCTGCTGAATTTATACTTCGGGTCTATTTGCGCCCAACTGGTTCAATGTATGTTCCTTCTCCTTGTGCTCTCTCCAAAACAGCATGGGATGAATGATTGCAAATGAATTTCCTTAATAGAGCCTCACTGCACAGCATCATCACACGTCTGCCAAGTCGTTGCCGACAATTCAGACCTAAATTTGATGTCCGGTTCTCCTGGGTATTCCTGTTTTAATTTGTCAGGGTAACCCCAGCTGACACCCAGCGGTAACAATGCACCGAGCACCATGTGGCTGTAAGCAATTTGGGTCAAGTACAGTTATCTTCTCCTCCGTCTGACTTTGGAGAGGTGAAAGCGGTGAAGGAGGATGGAGGTGCCCCAGCGTCTGGCTTTGGTTTGGCACCAGTGCTTGGCATGGAGTCAGGCGAGTGTGCAGGGACAGAGCGGCGAGGGCTGTCAGAAAGCTTCAGGCTCTGCAGATGGTGACTGACGCCGATACGCCTGGAGGTCAGCCAACACGGGGGGCCGCGGGAAAACGTCACTGAGTGACAGTCATCATCGATTTTGGAGGATAAGGACAGACGCCACACGGAAGGATTAGGGAAGGACAAGAAGGATGTGGACAAGATGCAGCAAAACAAAACAAGGCCTTCAACATTTTGATGCTTTCAACATGAGCTATTTTGGGGAGGGCAGTGGTTGCCTAGTGGTTAGGGAGTTTGGCCCCAGATCAGAAGATTGTGGGTTCGGTTTTCTCTCCAGCAGTTTGACCTGAGGTACCCTTGAGCAAGGTACCGTCCCCGTCACTGCTCCCCGGGCACTTTCAATAGCTGCCCCTTGCTGCACGTGTGTGTATGGGTGAAACGCAGAGGTTGAGTTTCGTTGTGTTGCGCTGTGCTGCGTTTCACAATGTCAAGGGTAGTCACTTTCACTTCGCTTTCACTTTCAAGTTTTATACGAGTCCAGCCAGCAGCAAAATGTTCTCAGAGAACTGAAAATAATGAACATTAACTTCACTGCTTCACTTTCATCCGTGTCTATTAGTTTTCCCGTCACGGACATCACACTCAACACACGCCTTTTCTCTGAGGTAGCCTTGAGCACTGTACCCAACGCTGCTCCCTGGTGTGTGCCAACACCAGGAATTTGATTTAATTAAACTCCGGTTAAGATAAGAAGTAGCTCAAATGAGCTCATGTTACTTGGTGTTTTATTACCTTCTTCTTCTTTCGGCTGCTCTCGTTAGAGGTCGCCACAGCGGATCATCCGTCTCCATTTCTTCCGGTCCTCTGCATCTTCCTCCTTCAAACCGACCACCTGCATGTCCTCTCTCTCCACGTCCATAAACCTCCTCTTTGGTCTTCCTCTTCTCCTCTTTCCTGGCAGCTCCATCTTCAACATCCTCCTCCCAGTATAATCCTCGTCTCTCCTCTGGACGTGTCCAAACCAAAGCAGTCTTGCTTCTCTAGCTTTGTCTCCAAAACGTCCAACCTGCTCTGTCCCTTCACTCATTTCTAATCCTGTCCTTCCTCGTCACACCCAACGAACATCTCAGCATCTTTAACTCGGACACCTCCAGCTCCTGTCTTTTTCATCAGTGCAACAATATCCAATCTGTATAACATAGCTGGTTTCACTACCATCCTGTAAAACCTCCCTCTTGCTCTCGCAGATACTCGTCTGTCACAGATCACTCCTGTCACTCTCTTCTTCACCTCTCTTCCACACTCGCCGTTACTCTGAACTGTTGATTTAAGCATTTAAACTCCTCCACCTTCTCCACCTCTACTCGCTCCGTCCTCACCACTCCACTGTCTTCACTTTCATTCAGACTCATGTATTCTGCCTTTGTCCTCCTCACTTTCTTTCCTCTTATAATTATTGTTTTTAACACTAGAAAGAATAAGGTGCAATGGACCGGAGGAAATGAAACCCAGTACTCCGCTGTGCCAATGAGAGAAGCTGAAAGAAGAAGACTGTTATTAAATCTACTGCTTCTAAATAATAAAAGACACAGAAGACAATGCATCAGGTAATCTTTCCTGAAGGCCAAGAAACCAAATAATGATTCAGATCAGTTCATGTTGGGACATATGCACATGGTCTTCACTAAAGAACCCCTGAAAGTCCTCTTTTTAAGAATGTAGGGCAGGACTCAGTCTGCACCAAAGGCTGAGAAGAGGAAGGCACAGTTTTCAGAATCATCAAAAGGGGGGCATTATATCTGAGCATCAGCCAGAAGAGCAGGTTGAACCTGCCCACAGCCTGTACGAGTACAATTGCTGTGAAGACAGCGATGAAGCGGGAATCTTGTGGGCAACCTTCAAAAAACAGATCATTACAGACAGTGGCCAGATGATCATCACGTCCCTCTAAAAGCTTCAGGCCACAACACCTCTGCTTGAACCCACATCACAGGCATCATGACAAGGTAAGAGCCCGGCGTGTAGCCGCTGCCTCGGCCCCCGCCTCAGCCCCCGCCTCTCCCAGACGAGGGAGGCTCGAACAGCACGGCCCAGATCCTCTCTAATGGCATCATTTCACAGAACATTGCTGTCATTATTTGCTATTCGTCCAATGGAGGCAATCACGAGGCCAAGATGACAAAAACCATGACGTAATTTTGTAAAATTGCCACTAGACTGGATTTTATCTGATATCAAGCCTGCCCAAGATGCCTCCTTTTGTCCGCTATCTGCGGATGAGTACTGCATTGTAAGCACACGGACCATTTTCTGCATCAAGACATGCGCTCTTCGCATTTTTAATAATAGCTTACGACAGTAGAAGCTGTTTTTTTTGCCATTCTGTACCAGGTCGTTAAGTAAATAGCTAGGCAGATTGATAATTGGCTGAGCTGCTAGGCAGTAATTTTCCCTGAATATCAGTCCTGTAGGGTTCATTTAAACCTGCTGCTTATGAAAACAGGTACTGTGCGTGATGCGCGATCATGAATTAATGTTATCCCTAATTTTCTGACTATTTTTGGTGCAAATTTTGCATCGTTGTATTAACTATTGATTGCTATTATTCCATAGATGCATTAAAAGTGCATTTTTGCAGACGGTGACTAGATTACAGACGCAATGGCGTATTCACTCTGATTCTGGTTTTGTCAGCTGCGCTTTTCGTGGCTCGTTCTATTGTTGTCGTGTTTTTTTTTATTATATGATTTCCATTTTCGACGTTTTCTCTTCTGTAGCCTTGAGCTGTTTTTGCGTTGGAGGTGCTGGAGGTTTGTTGTTGTGTACTGTGTAGCCAACTATCATTAGAGAAGGTGTTAATTTGATTATCAAGCATTTCTATACTTGGGACCAGGTTTGCTTGCTGAATCTGAACTAATCACAATGAATGAATTACTGTACTTAAGTAAAGTGCAGATTCCTAAAACAAAGTCTGCTTGTGTGTTTATTTTTCTAACAAATTTATTTGATATCATATTTCCAACATCAGGACCCAGTTGAGCAAAAGCAGACCGAAAGCAAATCCATGTCTGCAGATCATGCATTGGAAGATTGTGGGTTTGATGCCCTCACCAGTTGGTTGCCCTGAGGTACCCTTGAGCGAGGTACTGTTCCCGTCACTGCTCCCCGGGCGCTTTCAATAGCTGCCCACTGCTGCACGTGTGTGTATGGGTGAAACGCAGAGGTTGAATTTCGTTGTGTCGTGCTGCGTTTCACAATGACAGGAGTTGTCACTTTCACTTTCACATCAAAAGAAAAGGATGCTCAAAGATGGTGAAAAATCTGTTGTGAAAGTGAAAGTGACCACTTGTCACCATGAACACAGCACACAGGGAACCACAATGAAATACAACCTCTGCTTTTCACACACCGTGCAGCAGGGGGCAGCTATTTAAAGTACCCGGTGAGTTGTGATGGGGACGGTACCATGCTCAAGGGATCTTCAGGGCAACCTAGTGGTCTGAGAATCAAATTCTCTCAATCTTAAAATCCTTGGGTCTAGTCCCAAAACACTAGACTATATGACTACATAATATGGCTGCCCCAGGTTGCGTTTCACTGTGCTGTGTTTCAAAATGTCCAATAGTCACTTTCACTTTCACCTGTTGGAAGAATAATGTTCGAAGCTGAAAAGTGGAAGGTTTTGGAAGTCACTTGCCCCTGTCTTTGTTGTGTTGCTGGGGCAGCAGTGGCCTAGTGTTTAGGGACTAGGCCCCATAATTGGAAGAACCCAGACCTGTAAGTTGCTCTGAGTTACCCTTGAGCAAGGTAACGTCCCCATCACTGCTACCTGGGGGCGGGATATAGCAGCGCCCAGCAGCCCGAGGATGCATTTTGTTGTGTTTTGCAATGACACTGTCACTTTCACTTTCACTTCTGCCAGAAGACTGGATCTGTGGTGAGTTTTGGCCCACGTGAGCAGTTAGGATCTGAAGCTCACTTTTACCTCACAAGCCGTGTAAGTTGCCGTCTCTCAACATGGCTTAAACGATCGTGTTCAAATGCGGGCCACTTTTGGCGGACATGCTATTTGCCAGTGCGGCCCGTGAGCCAGGCGTAGCCCGTATTCTATCTGGATAGTTGCCGATAAAGCAAGCGCAGCCAGTTATTAGGTTTAGGCGGAGGCAATTATGTTTTGTGGGAGATAAAGTAGCTGCAAAACCTTTGTTCACTAAATAAAACGATCGTTTTGCGTTTCCTCGTGTACTCCTTATCTATACTGCGCTTTGTATGAACACCCTGACAAATATTCCTAAACACTGTAATGCTCTCCTCATCACTCGCTCCCCACACACGACTGTGAGTGTGGGAGAGTCATCCCTAGCTCAGGTGAATGCTTCCCTGATGGGTTTTCCTATTTAAGACCCCTGCGTATGATGTGAAGCAAATGCTGAGCGAAACCGAGGAGAGTCCAATCTAGCGAGGAAAGAAGAAGTACATCTCCTCCTCCTCCTCCTCCTCCCACTACTGTAATTTCTCACAGCTCTCCTCTCCATTGCGCATCACTAACCTTGAAAAATGAAGCCGTGCTCATCAGCTTTTGTGCCCCGTCCCGCTGAGGGAGCGGGTGCAGGGGGTTGCCTCGCCACCATGATGTCATTATCATGCGCCTGCCGTCGCTGTTTTCCCCGGGCCAGGTTTCATCACCACACCACTTGGTGGCTGGAGTCGCGGCAACCTGCTTTCCTCTGTGACTTCATCAAACCAGGTCAGAGACGGCACAAAGCCCTCCTCTCCACACGCCGGATCCCCGGCGGTACGGGTAATGGGAAAATAATAAAGAGAATAGAATCAGTGGCCTCTCCTGCAGCAACTGTTATTGCTTTCTGTGTGCGGCGATGAAATTGGGAAGGTTATAAATATGGAGGGGTTGCAGTGCTTTAGCAGGGGGAACCGGAGGGGTTCAGGGAGCCTGGGACGAAGTCCTTCAAACAGAAAACAAGAAGAAAACAATCATCTGCAATGCCGGGCACCGAATCCCACCGCTTTTCTTCGTGGGAGCAGCGTTGCTGTTTCCAGTTGCATCATGGAAGCTGCAATGGTGCAACTGCATAGATTTAAGTGCTGATTATTAACCTTGATTTGCACCGCAGCCCCTGAAAGAACATCCTTGGAAGAAGTGACCATGTACGGTACTGTATTCACTTTCGGGGGACATCGATACGTGAATAAATTCAGGACCTCAGGCCTTGTCCTCAAAGCCCATAGACTTGCAAGAGCATTGAGCGCTTTCCAATCGGAAAAGAGAAATTTTCCTCACGCGTTCAGCGCGGCGAGCGCATCAGCAATGCAAATGGTTTCGGTGATTGTAGAAAACGACAGGCTGTGGATTTGTGTTTCCCGTGTATTGTGGTACACAGATGTCAAGAGAAATGATCTTTTACCGTCTCGCGTTCCTTGTTTATATGATAAGTTGAGTTTCATTAGCATTCTGTAAAGACGGTCCCCTCCAGCTTTACTGATTGCATGGGTCTGTCATGGAGGGGGGAAACACTTTCCATACAGAATCATTTTGGACGCTATTTACAAGATTACACCGCCGCTGCAGTGTCAGGAAACTCAGCCGAGAGTGGAATGAGTCATTTAATGCATTTTGAAGCAGCAAAAGCTGAGAAACCCATTCTCCACACAGGCTCCTCACAGCCAATTCTGCAACATTCTGAGCTAAAATACTTGAACCGTGTGTTTTCACTCGCCTCGTGGCTTCAGGAGCATGTGTTCCCTCTCAACCTGTGGTATTTAATAGCCTACGCTACAGTGAGGGGCTGAGCAGCACCATCAACTTGTCGGTCACATCTCTTCCTCTAATTTCGGACTTTTAACTCTGCATGTATAGAGGTGCACAAAAAAGGTAACACTTCATTAAAGGGCTGCGTTCATAAAGCTGCATGACATCTTATGGCATTGACATGAGCCCATTTGAAATCTGATGAAGTTTATTCTAATCGATGTCACTCATTAAGACTAGTGCAGTCAGGTTCCACATCCAAAGTGCAACGATGGTGTCAGGAAAAACCCGGCTATGTAGATTGATGTCAGTTGTTATGAAAGGCACATGGAGATGTAATGTGGCCTTGCTTTGCAACACCAGTAAATACAGCAGACAGTTTAAAGTGAAAGTGTAAGTGACTATGAGTGCATTAATGCCTTAACCCACACACAACATGCAGCTGTATCCAGTGACAGGGCAACCCATCAGGGCAACCTAATGGTCTGGGATATGAACCCACGACCTTCCGATCCTGGGGCCTATTCCCAAACCACGAGGGCATTGCTGCCCCACATTGAACCACAACAAAATGCTTTCTGCATTTGACCCACCAGTGCTTGCAACAGGGGGAAACCATACATCCAACGCACAGGGAGCAGTGATGGGGACGTTCCATTCAGGATGACTTACCGGTCTGGGACTCAAACCCATTACCCTCTCATTTTGGGGCAAAGTCATTAAGCACTAGGCCACCACTGCCTCGACTCACTTAAATCACATCTCAGTCTGAATTAGCATCTTTGAACAGTTCCTCCTCTGAGTGAGAACTTCTTTACCAGGAGTGAAAGCTGAGTATCGCAAGTTTTTGTTGCTTATTTGTATAATTTGCCTGAAAGTGGAAAATCGGGGGTAAAATTGTGCAAAAGATGATTTATGTGAGATCAAGGAGCTTCACAATCTTACTCAGATACTTTTCCTGAAAAAATTCCCCTTCTTAAAAAAAAGCATCACATAGATTGGAACCCCTATATGAAGAGAAGGGGGCGACTTGAAGGTTCAGAAAGAGGAGATTCCTACATGCTGAAGCATGGAAACCTGCAGTGCAGGGTTTTTCTTTTGTCTTAGCTGTAATTTTTTGCTGCGTCAGGCTTTTTCACCATCCATCACAGCCGACCGCAGCCCTCTGTTCTCGGTCCGGCCTCTCCAGGGTCGTGTACGGACAAGCTGACGGCATCGGATCAAACACAGCGTGTTGTGCTTCCCTTTGAGACTTTGCGGCCGAGTGAATGCTAAAGCTGCTAGAAATCGCACAGCACCTGCGTCTGCAAGAGGCCATTAAACATAAATGAGGACTGGAGGAATGCTGACAGCATGGCAGAGCTTACAGGTCTCGCCGACGAGCTGCACCTTCCCATATCCTCACCACTGAAACGATGCACAAAACCTGCATTCTTATCAGACTCCCACTGAGTTTAATTTCACCTTTGAATCACAAATCCATCACATTCAATTACTGCACTCAGCCACTCTGATGGCTTTTGATGGCCTTCGTATGAACGTGCCACAAAAATGAAAGTTCTGCCAAGCTGAAGGCTGAAGATGAAGGCTTCATCTGAAAGGGTTTTCAAATTCAAGGTATTCACCTTCACTTACCAAATAGAAGGTGACTAACAAAAAAATGGCTCCATATATAATGACTTAAACCATACATAAGCATTGAAGAACATGTTTATAACTCAACATTGATCTGGCGTAGCATTAAAACCATCCGCCTCACATTTGTGTGTCCCCTTGTGCTGCTACAGTGCTCTGATTTGTGGAGGAATGGACACCACAAGAACCCTGAAGGTTTGGCATGACACTAATACTGTATGTCAGCAGGTGATCCTTTACGTTCTGAGAGGTGAATCGGACTTGTTTGTCCCACACCTCATGCAGATGTTTGATCTAATTGAGACCTGGAGACACTGGAGGCACCTTGAGGAGTTCCTGAATAGAGTTTGCAGTGTGGCAGGACATCATCCTGCTGAAAGCAGCCACAGCAATTCGGGAACACCATCATCTACATGATGTAAAATAACACATGATTTTATGAGACCTGTCCATCTTCTTCTTCGCTCCATGGCCCAGTTCTAATGCTCAAAGACCCTTTGCAGAAACATTTGTTTAGCTCTTCTGTGGGACTGGACTACATGAAGAAGCCATAACATCCCACCTACATCAGTAAGCCTTGGGCACCCATGATCGGGTCACTGGTTCACCAGCCATCCATCCTTGGAGCAATTTTTGGGGGGCTAACCACTGTATATCAGAAACATCTGCCGTTTTGGAGACCTGCCGTTTTGGAGATGTTTTGACCCAGTCGTCTAAATCTCACACTTTGGATCTTTATTTGGATCATTATTGATATTTCTGAAAGCATTCTTTGTTTAAAGCATTTTTTCACACATGCCTAAAGCTTTTGCACAGTACTCTAGATATAAGTTTAATACATAAAACATACACCGTTGGTTATAATTGAAAATTATAATCGAACAAATTGCTAATACAATTATTTTTGTTTTTCCTTGAGCTGTAGAACAGCCCTGAAGGATTTGTGAAATCTAAAACTGTCCTTGTTCAGACAGCCAACATATGCCCAGCATCCAGAAACCACTTCCCAGTGTTTGTGCTCCACTGCTCACCTTTCCAAAGTCCCAAAAGAAGCTTTTGGTGAGATTAAGATTCTCTTTTGTTGCCTGTGTTCTCTCCCCCTGCCAGTACAGCTGGCACAACTCTGCATGGCTGTGTGTATGACTCGGCCGGAGTGGCCTGAAGGTATGGCTGCTTTAATCTAAACGCTGTGAAAGACATCTGTGAAAGACGTTACCTGAAACATCTACAGGTAACGTATATCCAGCAGGGACTGGACTGAACAACCAGCATCGGAGACTATAGTCTCTCTCTTTCTCTCTATATCTCACTTTCACATGCTCTGTTGCCAAGAAACACTGGCTCAATTTGCTCAGCATCTCTGCTGGGTTTCATGAAAGTGCACACATGATGAGCACTTCTTTGGAGTAGAAATATTTCTTATACACCAAGCAAACACACTCTGCCTGCAAACATGGTGCTTACAGTGAAGTGAAAGTGAAAGTGACAGTTTGCCATTGTGAACACAGCACACAGTGAAACATAACAAAATACTTCCTCTGCACCCCGGGAGCATTGATGGGGACAGTAACTTTACATTTACGGCATTTAGCTGACGCTCTTATCCAGAGCGACTTCCATGTCCTAATTGCAGGGACAGTCCCCCCTGGAGACACTCAGGGTTAAGGGTCTTGCTCAGGGACCCAGCGTTGGTAGTGCTAGAGGTGGGATTCGAACCTGGGACCTCTTGAGCTATAGGTCCATAGGCAAGTATCCTACATCTAGACCACCACCACCACCCATGTAACAATCCTTCATAAGTGTCAACTCCAACTTGCTACTGATCCAGGATCTGAACCCAAAACCTCCTGATCTTGAGGCTTAATTCCTAACAACTAAGCTATAGCTGCCCTCTTTAGGATAAAGCTACTTTACCTTAATTTGGGCTCATGCTTGGAAGCACCCAAAATCTTCTTCTGGAGCTGATACATACACATTTGAGTCCACGGATTTTGTGCTGAATATTGTGCTGCTCTGTTGTGATCATATCCCTGAATCACTAGGGGCTCGGAATCTGTAAAACTGCTTTGTGACAACAACATTTTGGAGACTTTGTAAAATAAACCCGTGATGATATAAAACTGAACCCAGCCACTAGGGATGCACAAGCCAGTGTATTTCTTCATGCCGGTCCCAAGCCTGGGTGAATTCCATACTGGATCAGTCGAGGCCCGGGTTAATAAGACTGCCACCAGTGCTGTTAGCCTACAGGGTGCTGATGGAAATTGGACTACTGTTGGCTAAAGGAGAAGAAGAAGAAGAGGAGGAAGGCATGTCCAGAGGGAGAAGGAGAGAAAGAAGGAGAGGAGAGTGGAAGTGAGAGTAGGGACTTTGAATGTTGGCAGCATGACTGGTAAAGGTAGAGAATTAGCTGATATGATGGAGAGAAGAAAGGTTGACATTTTGTGTGTGCAAGAGACTAGATGGAAGGGTAGTAAGGCCAGGTGTATTGGAGGGGGGTTTAAACTGTTCTACCATGGTGTGGATAGAAGGAGGAATGGAGTAGGTGTTATCCTGAAGGAAGAGTATGTGGAGAGTGTTTTGGAAGTGAAGAGGGTGTCAGGGAGGGTGATGAGTTTGAAGCTGGAAGTTGAAGGTGTGATAATGAATGTTGTTGGTGCTTATGCTCCACAAGTTGGTTGTGAGATGGAAGAGGAAGAAGAATTGTGGAATGATCTATCAGATGAAGTGATAGAGAGTGTAGCCAGGGGAGAGAGAGTGATGAATGGTACAGATTTTAATGGCCATTTTGGTGAAGGGAACAGAGGTGATGGGTAGGCATGGTGTCAAGGAGAGGAATGCTGAAGGTCAGATGGTTGTAGATGTTGCAAAAAGGATGGAAATGGCTGTAGTTAATACTTATTTTAAGAAGAGGGAGGAGCACAGGGTGAGGTATAATAGTGGAGGAAGATGCTCACAGGTGGATACTGCAGCAGTGATAAGAGAGACGGCTAGAAATGTACTTGGTGTGACATCTGGGAGGAAGACGGAGGAGAAGGAAACCTGGAGGTGGAACCGACAAGTCAAGGAGGGCATATAGAAGAAGAGGGAGGTGAAGAAGAAGTGGGACAGTTAGAAAGGTGTACAAGGAGATGAACTGCAGGGTGAAGAAAGCAGTGGTGAAGGCTAAAGATAAGGTGTTTGGTGAATTGTATGAGAGGTTGGACAGTAAAGAGGGAGAAAAGGACCTTTACCAATTGGCTAGACAGAGAGACAGATCTGGGAAAGATGTGCAGCAGGTCAGGACGATAAAGGATGGATGTGGAAACGTACGCACAGGTGAGCAGAGCGTGTTGAGCAGATGGAAGGAGTGCTTCTACGGGCTGATGAATGAAGAAAATGTGAGAGTGGGAAGATTGGATGATGTAAGGATAGTGAACCAGGAAGTGCACCAAATAAGTAAGGGCAGTGATGAAGAGGATGAAGAATAGAAAAGCTGTTGGACCGGATGACATACCAGTGGAAGCATGGAAATGTTTAGGGGAGATGGCAGGTTTAACACAATCTTGAAACGTGAGAGGAGCCTGAGGAGTGGAGACGAAGTGTACTGGTACCGATCTTCAAGAATAAGGGTGATGCAAAGAGCTGCAGTAACTATAGAGGGATAAAGTTGATCCCCCAAACCATGAAGTTCTGGGAAAGAGTAGTGGAAGCTAGGTTAAGAAAATAGGTGAGGATCAGTGAACAGCAGTATGGTTTTATGCCGAGAAAGTGCACCACAGATGCTCTGAGGGTGTTGATGGAGAAGTACAGAGAAGGTCAGAAGGAGCTGCATTGTGCCTTTGTAGATTTGGAGAAAGCATATGACAGGGTGCCCAGAGAGGAGTTGTGGTTTTGTATGTGGAAATCTGGTGTTACAGAGAAGTATGTGAGAGTAGTTCAGGATATGTATGATGGCAGTGTAACAGTGGTGAGATCTGCAATGGGAGTAACGGATGCATTTAAGGTAGAGGTTGGATTACATCAAGGATCAGCACTGAGCCCATTCTTGTTTGCAGTAGTAATGGACAGGTTGACGGACGAGGTTAGACAGGAGTCTCCGTGGACGATGATGTTTGCTGATGATATTGTGATCTGTAGTGAGAGTAGGGAGCAGCTTGAGGAGAACCTGGAGAGATTGAGATATGCTCTTGAGAGGAGAAGAATGAAAGTGGGCAAAGACAGAATACATGAGTGTGAATGAAAGGGAGGAATGTGGAGTGGTAAGGATGGAGGGTGTAGAGGAGGTGAAGCTGGAGGAGTTTAAATACTTGGGATCAACAGTTCAGAGTAACGGCGAGTGTGGAAGAGAGGTGAAGAAGAGAGTGCAGGCTGGTTGGAATGGGTGGAGAAGAGTGGCTGGAGTGATTTGTGACAGACGCGTACCAGCTAGAGTAAAAGGGAAGGTTTACAGGACAGTAGTGAGACCAGCTATGTTGTATGGGTTGGCACTGACGAAAAGGCAGGAGGCGGAGCTGGAGGTGTCAGAGTTAAAGATGCTGAGATGTTCGTTGGGTGTGACGAGGATGGACAGGATTAGAAATGAGTATAATAGAGGGACAGAGCAGGTTAGATGTTTTGGAGACAAAGTTAGAGAAGCAAGGTTGCGTTGGTTTGGACAATTAGACGATTATATTGGAAGGAGGATGTTGAAGATGGAGCTGCCAGGAAATTGGAGAAGAGGAAGACCAAAGAGGAGATTTGTGGACGTGGTGAGAGAGGACATGCAGGTGGTTGGTTTGAAGGAGGAAGATGCAGAGGACAGGAAGACATGGAGATGGTTGATCCACTGTGGTGACCCCTAAATGGGAGCAGCCGAAAGAAAAAGATGATGATTTAAAACTGAATGACTTCTTTCTGATATTTGTCTGGGATTTTCTGGGGTTTTTGATCCATTTCTCCATGTTGTTGTAGTTGTTTGCTGTTTGTTAGACACCAGTAGGGGCAATGGTGGTCTAGTGTTTGGGGACTTGAAAGGTCATGGATTCAAATCCCAGACCAGTAGTTTGTGCTGAGGTACCCTTAAGCAAGGTATCGTCCCCATCACTGCTCCCCAAGCACTGGACATAGCAGCCCCCTGCTGGACGGTGTGTGTGGGTTAAATACAGTGGATGCATTTGGTTGTGTGCTGTGTACTGTGTGCTGTGCTGTTTCACACTGACCGTCACTTTCACTACAGTAGCACATCGTGATGACTTAAGTTGAATCTAACAACCAATCAGAGGCTTGGCTCTGGAATAGCATGAGATGGACTCCATTCTCTTATCAATAGAGCAATAATATTAGGACAGTGTCCCCATATTATATTATTATGTCATTGTAAAAGCTGAATATATTAAATATTGTGATAAGACCCCAAAGGGACAACTCTCAGGATCTGAGATCATTTTATCAGAAGGTCATGGGTTTGAATCCCAGGCCAGTAGGTTGCCCTTAGGTACCCTTGAGCAAGGTACTGTCCCCATCACTGTTCACTTTGCGTTTTCAATAGCTGCCCCCTCCTGCACGCGTGTGTGTAATTTTGTTGTGGTTCACTGTGTGTTGTGTTGTGTACACAAGAATGATCACTTTCACTTTTTTCACTTTCACTTATCACTATTTTTAGTTCCCTAGTGGCCGAAAATAGCATTAACAAACTAGTCTATGTTGTTGATTAGTAACAAAACACTTGCAGTGCAAACTGGAAGCAGTAAATAGAAAATTCTCAAAACAGGTTTTTTTGTCATTTCAACCAAATACAGTTTCTCATATGTTTCTCCAGAGCCGTGCTAAAGCAGAAGATGACATATGGTATTGAGAAAATGTCTTGAGCCCCAAATTTCTGTTGCTTCCAAAGATTCAGACTTTCTTGTATTTTAATGTCTTGTTGAGGAACAGTTCTCCAGATCTTCCTGAAGGACAGTGTTGTTGTCTCTCATGTTCAGTTCAGTCTCTGTACCTGAGCAGTTCTCCAGATCTTCCTGAAGGACAGTGTTGTTGTCGCTCATTTTCAGTCCAGTCTCTGTACCTGAGCAGTTTGATAGTTCTGTGTTGGTTAATCCACACAGTGATCTACGTCTGAACCTTCAAGCAGAACAAAGCGTCTTAAGACATGAAGCAGTGCTTCATGTGCAGATTTCATTTTCAGGCCTAGAGATGGTAAATTTGTCATTTTGTTTGTGTTGAAGCCCAAGAGTAGATTTTAACTTTAGCCCTGTTAGCTGCAGGCACAGCGTTGTACAAAAGTAAATCTGTCAAGTTCAACATGGCCTCAAATAAAACTGAAGTGCCAGGTGCAATAAATGCAGCGTTGTAAAGGACAAAGGAAAGATAACTAGTTTATAGCTTGTATAGCAGGAACCCAGCTAGAATAATGAAATGAAATCCCTGTACACAAACCGTGAGCAGTGAGTTTGTCCTCTGTATTTAACCCATCCAAACACACCGGTGATGAACACACACACCTGGAGCAGTGGGCTGTAATACCTGCACCCGGGGCAGTTGAGGGTTAAAGGTTTGCCCAGGGGCACTGCAGCTGGGGATGCAGGAGCATGGTTCACCAACCTGCCCCCATTTTTCCTGACAGCCTAGAGGACTGAACTCCCAGCCCTTCAGTTGCAAAACCTCTTTTCTACCCATTAGCCCAAAAATGTCCCAAGAACGATAGTTCATCAGCTGTAATTTTAGCAACTTTTGAAGGAACAGCTAATGCATGTTCAGGTTATGAACCCATATCCCACCTTCAGTGAAAATAGATTCTTGTGGGGTAGCAGTGGCCTAGTGGCTAAGACCCATAATCAAAAGCCAGTGGATCCTGAGGTACCCTTGTGCAAGGTACCGTCTCTAGCCAGCTCCCCGGGTGTTTCACATCACCTGAACCCACTGAGCCAAATAAACAAAAACCCAGCCTGATGGATCCATAATTCACACTAGGATCTTCTCTAACTTTGTCTCCAAAACTGGCCAACCTGAGCTGTCCCTCTAATATACTCATTTCTAATCCTGTCCATCCTCACACCCTATAACAATCTCAGCATCTTTAACTCTGACACCTCCAGCTCCGCCTCCTGTCATTTAATCACTGTCCCCTTATAACATAGCACGTTTCACTACCATACTGTAAACCTTCCCTTTCACTATTGCTGGTATCTGTCTGTCACAAATCACTCCAGCCAATCTTCTCCACCCATTCCAACCTGCCCAAACTCTCTTCTTCACCTCTCTTTTACACTCCCTGAATAAGTATTTAATCTCCTCCGTTTTTACCACCTCTACTTCCTGCATCCCAACCACTCTGCTGTCTTCCCTTTCAATCACACTCATGTATTCTGTACTGTCCCAAAGTCTTGAGCTCCCTCGTCCTTTCTTCATATTTTGCTTCCAAAGAGTCAGACTTTCTTGTATTTTTAATTTCTATGGGTGTTCACCTGATGAAGACCATAGTGGTTAAAAAATGATTGATCTTTTGGTTTTTAAATCTTTCATTTTTCCCTATTTGTTTGTTTCCTGTTTCAGATTCTAGAGGAATGTGAACCCAGCTTTTTGGAGTTTGCTAAGGCAATCAAAATGACCTTTGTTTGTGTTCTCAATTTATCTTCTGAGATGAGGCTGTCTATTTTACAGTGTGTTTCAAAGTTTGTCTTTCTTCCCATTCAGAAGTTCAGGGAACAAATCATAGCTTATTCATCCCACTTGTTCAAAGGAGCAGAGAAACAACTCTGCCTTACCTTGAAGGTAGACGTTTTGAAATTGTTGATCTCCTTCAATCTTATATTAATCATCACCAGCCTTTGTTCCATTTTATCCACTGAGGGACTTGAAGCCCATCTCCAGGCAATGGTGGTCCCACATTCGGGTGGACTAAGATGAAAGATACGGCCTTCTCCAAATGCAGATCAGATCTGTTATGTGTGTCATTTTTATTTATATATCACATTTAAAACCAAAGCCCTCAATAATTAATGGATCATTTGTGCCACCATCTGTTCTCCACTTACAGTGGTCCCAACAAAAATCCGCTCGCTTCTCAATCAGCACGTTCAACAGTTAGTTAAAGCTTTTTATAATAAAGCTTAGGTTTAAGGTCTATAAACTACTCTTGGCTGATGTTAACTGGAGAACTTGGTAAAAGCCCTTTAGTTTGAGCAGAGACCCTAGAACTTTTAAAGTAACTGACACCATGAAGGAGCCTTTAGCAAGAGCAGACAAGGGTGTCCATTATATATGTGAGTGGGAAGCTCAAGCCCTTTAAAGCTGAAGCGAAACAACTCTGTTTCTGATTTATGTTGCTGTCTAATGGGATCTAACTACCTCGATCACCAAAGCAGAAATGTAAGAATTTACCTCATCAACTGCTCAGGCTTCCACTAAATAATCCATACAAGTGGGTTTCAAGTGCATAACAGCCACGAGTCTTGGTTCCTCCCAAGGTTCCTCCTCCAGGTTTAGGGAGTTTGTTGCTCACTAGGGGTTCAGATTCTGTAAATCTGCTTTGTGACAACACCAGTTGTAAAAAAGTGCTATAGAAATTAAACTGACCTGGCCTGACTTGTATTATTAGAACTTTAACAGAGTGTTCCTCAAGACTCTTCTATGTTCTCTTGGTATTTTGATCCTGGTTGTTATTTGTTGAAATGGGAATTCTGATTTAGGGTCATTTCATTTTCTTCCATCCATCTCACCCCATAGTCTCCCAGTCCCAGTTGCTAAGTACCTCTGTGGGCAACATGTTTGGGGTGATGATATACAGGGCTTGGATTAATCCACACATCCCACTGAGAACTGTGGTTGAAAAATTTATATCAGAATTCTGCTTTTCATGGTCTGAGAACGAGAAACCCCCATCGCGCTGTGCTTTCACTGAGCAACAACACACGAAGATCTCTTCACCATAAAGGCATGATTGGTTCATCATGGATTTCATTAACAGTGACAAACTGGGTGCTTGGTTATTTATCTGACCTTCATCCCTGCGTTCTTCGCAGTTTGTGTGGACGGCCTTTCAATACTGCAGAAGTCTTCACGCAGTTTTTGTTTTCTGGACCTAATGGCTGGTTTTGCAGCAGTGAGACTTTACACAGAGAGCTTTCCTAATAATGTCCGATCTATTCAACTAGTCAGAGGTAGAATCGATTTGAATTGCATCTCAGAGAATTTTGATAGAATTCACTTTGATAGAAAGTGTCAAAAAACAAAATTATTATGTTTTATTATTATCTTATTATTATTATTATTATTATTATTATCTTAGGATGAGTAAATTGAACAAAATACATTTTACCACATATCCAAAACATAAGAAAATATGGAAAACCTGAAAGGGTCTAAAAACTCTTCTTCTGGAACAGACATCATGAATCAAACTCCTACCCTGATTAGACTTTCAGGAGTTTACGCATCATATTCACTACCAGGATAATTTGGAAATGATAGGAATCATCCAACATATGTTTTTTTTAAAGGTTAGGATTTTATGAAGCAACAAAGGTTTGCATATTTTGGGAAAATGTCAACCTGGACATTTGGGAAGGGAAGATTTCAAGGGAAGATAGAGCTGTGCAACATCTCCTTAGTGATGAAGTTAAAGTGTGTTTACTTGTCGGATGTCCGTTTAGGAACTTGCACATGTTCAAACTAGTGGAACCGACCTTCTGAACAGTTGCACCAGCCAGCCTAAGTGACTGGACCATAAAATTACTTATAAATTTGGAAGTATCAGTCTCCAGAGTCATATTATCTCTAGTCCGCACAGGTTCTCGGGCCTGGTTATATCCTTGGGACGTATGAGGTCCTTCCAAAAGAAGCCTGTAAGTGATCATGGATTATGGCAGCAGGTGGAACTATTAAAATAGTCAAGGAACCTAAAATTGCCAACAAACCGATGGAGAAGATCATCATCCCCTTGGGAACACCTCACTGCTTGTCTGGTGTTTGACGTGGAGAACTTGTCCTGCCCTCCATTGCTTGGAGCTGGGTGTCTTTCAGAAACTCACAGTCCATACACCCTATAAGTGTCAGCTTTGAAGACTATAATTACCTCATACATCAGAGAAAATCATCAGCACTTGGACAAGTGGAAGCCTGAGTTCAGGTTGGTCATTAACTCCATTTGGCGAGAAAGCTTTCTCTTGCTGAAATAGCTCTGGGAAGAAAACTCAAGAACATCTTTCACACTTGCTTTCTATCCAGTGTAACTCTCCAGTGCCAGATGGCTTATTAAGCACTAAAATGGCAGAAAGATGTGATGCGTCGGGCAGTGGACAGCTTGTAAAGCCATGGAATTAACAACTGTCACAATTCTTGCAGATGGTCTACCTGGTGCAAGAGAACCTCACAGGCCTGATGCAAAAAGTGGCCATTGTTGCCAGATACTTTTCTCATGCAAATTAAGATTTCTCAGTGTTAATTTCCATAAAGTGCATGACCCCATAAAGCTAACATCTCTATATTGTATACAGTTTGAGTGATATCCTTTAGATATTTACATCTGTGGCATCCGGCCGACGCTCTTATCCAGAGTGACCTTCATTTCCTAATTACAGGTACTGTCTCGCTGGAACAGCTTAGGGTTGAGGGTTTTTCTCAGGTACCCAATGGTGGTGCTGCTGGAGGTGGGATTTAAACCTGTGACCTCTTGCACTGGATCCTTGCCACCCTCCCTTTATTTAAGTAAAGCGATCTTCTTGTTGTTAGAGGACATGTAAGTGCATTTTGAGGACACGTGTTCATTATATGTCCCAAAAATGAGCAATGGAGAAGTGTAGGGACCTGGAATGGTCAAGAAGTTACAATTTCATTCATCCTTAATAGTTTTAACTGGCAGCCTGTCTGAGGTGTTTCTTCACCTTTTGCCCTTCGAGCTATGGGACAGACTCTGGGATAGTTCACGGTTCTTGTCAGGATAAGAGGTGAGGATGGGGGATTGGATGGACAGAGGGATGGATTTTTGGAGTAGTTTCTAAATCTGGACCTAGCAGCAGAAGACCTTTATTAAAATGAGTGGTAAGTGTAAGTGTGGAACATAAGTGCAGGTTTCTGTGTTCTGTGTTCACCTTTATTAACCACGCCTGGTAGCTAGTTGGAAAAATCTTAATGAATTGATTTTGGATCATTAAACAAGGGAAATGCTGATGTCCAGGGAGCTCTGGCTTGGAACAGACCCAACCTGACATGTCAGAAATGGTCCATTTCATGCACTCCAGCACAGGAGGAGGCAGTGTGCACCTCTTCATCTGGTTTGTGGAGCAAATCCACCAGAAAAAGGCAATTTTGAAAGAGAAATGTATTATTGAGATTTATTAGAGATGTTTTAGGATTTCAGTTCTTCATCACAAACTTTGTTATTCTTCTTGTTCCTCTGGAGAAACATTGTTGTGGATCGATCTGGGTGGACCATCCTCATGCAGGCAACAAGACCCTTCAGCCTGGTAGGATTAGTTCATATGTGAAGTCAAATTGTTGGGATTGAATTATTTTAATAGGACGTATCTTCCTGGAGTGAATGCATTATCTGCAGTTCTCCAGATCTTCCTGAAGGACAGTGTTGTTGTCTCTCATGTTCAGTCCAGTCTCTGTTCCTGAGCAGTTTGATAGTTCTGTGTTGGTTAATCCACACAGTGATCTACATCTGAACCTTCAAGCAGAACAAAGCGTCTTAAGACATGAAGCAGTGCTTCATGTGCAGATTTCATTTTTAGGCCGAGAGATGGTAAATTTGTAATTTTCTTTGTGTTGAAGCCCAAGAGTAGCTGACTTAAGACATGAAGCAGTGAAGAAACAGGAGCAGATGGTTCCAGATGATCAGGTGATTTATTTACTGCTGATACTGAATGCTGAGTGGTTGTAATCCCTTTATGTAGAACCTGGTATCTATAGGAACTTTGCAGCCTGTCGGGGGTCAATGAGACTCTTCTACTCTACTTTTGTATTTCTCTCTGTAGCTGTTAAAGCAGGTCCAGAAGTGCAGGATCATGTCTATTTAAACAGCTTCTGTGATCACAGGTACAGTAAAATGTCTCATTGTGTAAAATCATTTATGCATGCACTCAATATTGCAGAAAATTAGCTTCAGTAACTTACTAAACATTGGAAAGCATATATTGTGTATTTGTGTTGCTTGTGAGACAATCTAAGCATCTTTTTAACAAAAACTCACTGCTGGAGCGGCACTCGACACCTACACAGGGCAAGATATCGCAAATCTGGTCCTTTCCCACGCTTAAGGCCATTAAACTTATTTTCCAATGCACAAATCCATCTAATGATAGCCCATGTCTAGGCTTAGATGAGCTATTAGGTCTCATCTCTGTATATTCACAGCCCTCTGCTTGGACTGGCTTAGTGGGCTTTAGAACAGGGCACGGCTCCCCTGTGTGCAATTACCTTCTGAAAACCAAATGTCTTCCAGCACCTTATTCCCACCTGTTTCACAGCAATTACTGTAACAAGGCTTGGCAGAATGTCAAAGGACAGCAAAAAAAGCAAGTTTTTTTTTCTCCCTTTTTCACAAGCACAACGCTCGTGATTGAAGCTGAAGCGGAAACGTCCAGGGGTTTAGTTAAAGCTGGCCAAGCCTAAGTGTTGAAATATTAAATAGTGAAATAAATTGCTGGATTTCTTTTTTTTTAAGATGGTTTCATGCATTTTTAACACTCCTTTATGGACAATGGGTTAAATTTGTCAGCGGTGTGGACTGTCCACTCTGTCTTGAGGCTTAAGTGAAAGTGAAAGTGACAACGTGTCGTTGGGAAGCACAATGATCCACAAAGAAATACACCTTCTGTATTTAACCCATACACACTGTGCTGCAGGGGGCAGCTATTCAAAGCGCCCGGGGAGCAGTGATGGGGACGGTACCTTGTTCAAGGTTACCACAGGGCAACCTGCTGATCTGGGATTCAAACCTACCCACAAACCATTAGGCCACTGCTGTGTATGTAAAGGCATCCTTACATTCTTAGACATGAGAGGGGAAATCTTGGTTCTGGTCAGGCTATGGTTCACCTAAACTCAGCAGCCTCTTCTACATCCCCCATGAACATGGACAGCAGGGCTTTGAACTTGAGGAACTCATCTTTAAGTGCAAAACAGCTCCTAAAACACATTATCTGGTCTACTAATATAAGGCCAAATGAATGGACTGTGCAGCAAACCTGTTTTTTGTATATAATCCTCATCTCTCCTCTGGTCTTGTCTGGTACTCATCTGTCACAAGTAGTTTACCATAATTAACCACTTTAGCCAGTTTAGCTCAAACATCATTCAGGGCAGAGGCCAATACACTGCCCGTTTCATTACCGCTGCTAAACAGCCCTCCTCCACTTACCCTCGCTATTTCCACTGGGGAAATCTCCATCTTCTTAAGAGCCATCTCATTACTTTATTCATTCAAGTGAAGTTGTGGAGCAACAGACTAAGTCTTGACTTTTGAAGAGCTTACTCAGAACTTTCTGTGACGGTGCTGGTTTCTCAAAAGGTCTTTTTAAATCATGACACTCAGATACTTCATGATACTTCATGGGCAACAGTAGTGTTTAGGGACTAGGAACCCAGGATCAGAAGGTCATGGGTTCAAATCCCAGACCAGAAGTTTGTCCTGTGGTGCCCTCGAGCAAGGTACCATCCCCATCACTGCACCCCACTGCTGCATAGTGTGTTTGGGTGAAATGCAGAGGTTATGCGCAGTGTTGTGTTCACAATGGGAAACAGTCACTTTCACTTTCACAAACCTGACATTTCAAAATCGTATTCTAATTTCTGAGCTCCAGGATAAATTACTGGCACTTCCATAAATTATGAAGTGAAGCTTTATCACTTTACAATGTTATCTTGCTGTATATATCATTTCTTCAGCTTCCAAAGATTCAGACACTTGTGTTTTTTAATGTATGGTTGAGGAACAGATCTTACTGGAGGACCAAGTTTTTGGCTCTTATTTTCTGCATGGTCCCTGTACCTGAGAGAACAGAAGAAGAAGAAGAAGCTGATGTCCAAAGAAGAGCTTTGAAATGTCCTTCAAGAAGCCTGGAGACTTCATCTTGTGACCATTCTGGTCATTGTGAACTACAGCACAGCACACAGTGAAACTGCACCTCTGCATTTAACCCAAACATTAAAGCACCTGGGGAGCAGTGATGGGGATGGTACCTTGCTCAAGGGTACCTCAAGGAAACCTACTTGCCTGGGATTCGAACCCACAATCTTCCGATCCTGGGGCCAACTTCATAACCACTAGGCCACTGCTGCCTAGTTCCTTGAGATGAATTATAGAAATGAGCTCAGCTAAGAGAGTTGAGGCTGCGCTGAAGTGTTGGTAGTTAATATTGACTTTAAGATGGTTAGAATGAATCTCTCTTTGTGTTTAGACTGGATTCACATGTAGATTTGTACACATCACTAAGTTTACAGTCTCATTTCACAATACATAGAAAGTACGGGATGAAAACTTTTGCACAGCACTCAGTAGACATTCTGGCACCTTATTCCCACCTGTTTCACAGCAATTACTGTAAGAAGGCCTGGCAGAATGTCAAAAGACATCAAAAAACGACAAGTTTTTTTGCTCTTTCAAGGGAGCATACCGCTGGAGATTGAAGCTGAAGCGGAAACGTCCAGGGGTTTAGTTACAGCTGGCCAAGCTGAAGTGCTGAAATATTAAATAGTGAAATAAATTGCTGGATTTATTTTTTTAAGATGGTTTCATGCATTTTTAACACTCCTTTATGGACCATGGCTTTAATTTGTCAGCGGCGCGGTTTGTTCACTCTGTCTTGAGGCTTCATTATTAGTCTGCGTTCTTAGACATGTAGCATCAATAGAGAGGAACTCTCGGTTCTGGTCAGGCTTCTATGGTTCACCTAAACGTAGAACCCTGGAACTGTGAACATCTTTTTGTTGAAGGACTTAATTAGCACTGCAATCGAAGGGTTTCTGGGTTTGAAAATATCAAACTGCATGTTTTGTTTCTTGCTGTAAATGTCACTTTTATGAAGGAGGTGAAATGTGTCTTGTATGGGCAGCGGTGGTGGTGGTGAGGGAGCCTCAGGATCGGAAGATTGTGGGTTCAAACCCCTTACCTGAGGTACCCTTGAGCAAGGTACTGTCCCCGCCCCTGCTCCCTGGATGCTTTCATCACTGCCCCCTGCTGCACAGTGTTTGTGTGCAGGGTTAAATGCAGAGGTCCGATTTCGTTGTGGTCAATTATTTTCTTTTTTTTGTGTTTCTATAAAGCATTTCTATATAACCATGTGTTCTGTCACCTGCCTGCACTAATGGTGCCACCTGATGATCATGAATTTTGTGTCTAGTTATAGAATAAAAAAAATGAGACATCATGAAGCACCGTGACAGAACCGGGATCTTATCCATCACAGTTTAATGTGTCTGTTGGGTTCTACCAGAAAACTCCAGAGAAGCAATTAAACCTGAATAAGGCAATATAACTGACCCTGGATTAGAGAGAGAGAGAGAGAGAGAGAGAGAGAGAGAGAGAGAGAGAGAGAATAAGCAGGACATCTATATGAGCAAAACATCAGTGGAAACCAGCATCAAAATCCAGTGCTGCTGTAGCTCCTCCTGGAAGCTACACCAGATGTTGGAACTTTGCTGTGAGGATTTGATTGCAGCTACAAAAATATTAGTCAGGTCACTTACCAGAGGCGGCAACTGTGAGCATGTTCTTTACTTTAGTAGAAGTCAAATATATTTATATTTTCATTATTTAATGTGTTCAGACTAAAGTAAGGAGTCTAACCCAGCCACTAGGGATGCACAAGCCAGTGTATTTCTTCGTGCCGGTCCCAAGCCCGGGTAAATGGGGAGGGTTACGGCAGGAAGGGCATCCGGTGTAAAACTTTGCCAAGTCAATATGCGGACAACGATACAGAATTCCATACCGGATCGGTCGAGGCCCGGGTTAACAACGACCGCCATCAGTGCTGTTAGCTATAGGGTGCTGGTGGAAATTGGACTACTGTTGGCCAAAGAAGAAGAAGAAGAGGAGGAAGGCATGTCCAGAGGGAGAAGGAGAGAAAGAAGGAGAGGAGAGTGGAAGTGAGAGTAGGGACTTTGAATGTTGGCAGCATGACTGGTAAAGGTAGAGAATTAGCTGATATGATGGAGAGAAGGAAGGTTGACATTTTGTGTGTGAGACTAGATGGAAGGGTAGTAAGGCCAGGTGTATTGGAGGGGGGTTTAAACTGTTCTACCATGGTGTGGATAGAAGGAGGAATGGAGTAGGTGTTATCCTGAAGGAAGAGTATGTGGAGAGTGTTTTGGAAGTGAAGAGGGTGTCAGGGAGGGTGATGAGTTTGAAGCTGGAAGTTGAAGGTGTGATAATGAATGTTGTTAGTGCTTATGCTCCACAAGTTGGTTGTAAGATGAAAGAGAAGGAAAAATTCTGGAGTGAGTTAGATGAAGTGATAGAGAGTGTACCCAGGGGAGAGAGAGTGATGATTGGTGCAGATTTTAATGGTCATGTTGGTGAAGGGAACAGAGGTGATGAGGAGGTGATGGGTAGGCATGGTGTCAAGGAGAGGAATGCTGAAGGTCAGATGGTTGTAGATTTTGCAAAAAGGATGGAAATGGCTGTAGTTAATACTTATTTTAAGAAGAGGGAGGAGCACAGGGTGACGTATAAGAGTGGAGGAAGATGCTCACAGGTGGATTATATTCTTTGCAGGAGGGTCAGTTTGAAAGAGATCAGAGACTGCAAAGTAGTGACAGGGGAGAGTGTAGCTAAACAGCATAGGATGGTGGTCTGTAGGATGACCTTGGAGGTCAAGAAGAGGAGGAAAGTGAGGGCAGAGTCGAGGATCAAGTGGTGGAAGCTGAAGGAGGAGGACTGTAAGGTGGAATTCAGGCAGGAGTTAACACGGGCACTGGGAGGTGTTGAAGAGCTACCGGATTGCTGGGAAACTACTGCAGAAGTGATAAGAGAGACGGCTAGAAATGTACTTGGTGTGACATCTGGAAGGAAGAAGGAGGATACGGAAACCTGGTGGTGGAACCAAGAAGTCCAGAAGTGCATACAGAAGAAGAGGGAGGCAAAGAAGACATGGGACAGTCAGAAAGATGAAGAAAGTAGACAGTTGTACAAGGAGATGAACCGCAGGGTGAAGAAAGCAGTGGTGAAGGCCAAAGATATGGTGTTTGGTGAATTTTATGAGAGGTTGGACAGTAAAGAGGGAGAAAAGGACCTTTACCGATTGGCTAGACAGAGAGACAGATCTGGGAAAGATGTGCTACAGGTCAGGGCGATTAAAGATAGAAATGGTAACGTACTCACAGGTGAACAGAGCGTGTTGAGCAGATGGAAGGAATACTTTGAGGAGCTGATGAATGAAGAAAATGTGAGAGAGAGAAGACTGGATGATGTGAGAAGAGTTCACCAGGAAGTGCAGCAAATAAACAAGATGGAAGTAAGGGCAGCGATGAAGAGGATGAAGAATGGAAAGGCTGTTGGACCGGATGACATACCAGTGGAAGCATGGAGATGTTTAGGGGAGATGGCAGTTGAGTTTCTGACCAGATTGTTTAACACAATCTTGGCAAGTGAGAAGATGCCTGAGGAGTGGAGACGAAGTGTACTGGTACCGATCTTCAAGAATAAGGGTGATGCACAGAGCTGTAGTAACTATAGAGGGATAAAGTTGATCAGCCACACCATGAAGTTATGGGAAAGAGTAGTGGAAGCTAGGTTAAGAAAAGAGGTGAGGATCAGTGAACAGCAGTATGGTTTTATGCCGAGAAAGAGCACCACAGATGCAATGTTTGCTCTGAGGGTGTTGATGGAGAAGTACAGAGAAGATCAGAAGGAGCTGCATTGTGCCTTTGTGGATTTGGAGAAAGCATATGACAGGGTGCCTAGAGAGGAGTTGTGGTTTTGTATGAGGAAGTCTGGTGTTACAGAGAAGTATGTGAGAGTAGTTCAGGATATGTATGATGGCAGTGTAACAGTGGTGAGATCTGCAGTGGGAGTGACGGATGCATTTAAGGTAGAGGTTGGATTACATCAAGGATCAGCACTGAGCCCATTCTTGTTTGCAATAGTAATGGACAGGTTGACGGACGAGGTTAGACAGGAGTCTCCGTGGACGATGATGTTTGCTGATGATATTGTGATCTGTAGTGAGAGTAGGGAGCAGCTTGAGGAGAACCTGGAGAGATGGAGATATGCTCTTGAGAGGAGAGGAATGAAAATGAGTAGGGCAAAGACAGAATACATGAGTGTGAATGAAAGGAAGGAAAGTGGTGTGGTTAGGATGGAGGGAGTGGAGGTAACAAAGGTGGAGGAGTTTAAATACTTGGGATCAACAGTTCAGTGTAATGGCGAGTGTGGAAGAGAGGTGAAGAAGAGAGTGCAGGCTGGTTGGAATGGGTGGAGAAGAGTGGCTGGAGTGATTTGTGACAGACGCGTACCAGGTAGAGTAAAAGGGAAGGTTTACAGGACAGTAGTGAGACCAGCTATGTTGTATGGGTTGGAGACGGTGGTGCTGATGAAAAGACAGGAGGCGGAGCTGGAGGTGTCCGAGTTAAAGATGCTGAGATGTTCGTTGGGTGTGACGAGGATGGACAGGATTAGAAATGAGTATATTAGAGGGACAGATCAGGTTAGATGTCTTGGAGACAAAGTTAGAGAAGCAAGGTTGCGTTGGTTTGGACATGCGCAGATGAGAGACGAGGATTATATTGGAAGGAGGTTGTTGAAGATGGAGCTGCCAGGAAAGAGGAGAAGAGGAAGACCAAAGAGGAGGTTTATGGATGTGGTGAGAGAGGACATGCAGGTGGTCGGGTTGAAGCAGGAAGATGCAAAAGACAGGAAGAAATGGAGACAGTTGATCCGCTGTGGCGACCCCTAAACGGGAGCAGCCGAAAGAAAAAGAAGAAGAAGAAGACTAAAGTAAGGAGTCTGCTCTGAAAAATTGAAGGTACAGATATTTGGGTTCAAATGGCCTAGTGGTTCGGGCGTTAGCCGCAGGATCGCAGAATCAGAGGAGATTGGAGGCTCAAGATTGAATGTAAAATTTCCATCTGAGGAAGATACACACAGAACGGATTAAGTCTCGATCACCTCCCATATTAAAATGAACGAGGCCTTTTGGCTCCGGCCTTGTGTGTGACTTTGCCACACAGGTCATCCTTTTAGTTCTCCATCAGTTCACAGCTCAAAATGTCTTATTGCAGAAATAATCTTCATTCTGATGGACTTGAATCTTCACTTATTTCTTTACATTTGCTCGGAAAACACTTGGAAGCAAAAGTCCTATTTGATTCCTTTAAACTGTATTATCTTTGTCATATTGAGGATTAAATGAAAGAAATGGGAACAAATGCTCTAGATGTTCTGGATAAAGGGGTTCCACCCACTCAGTATTCAGCATCAGCAGTTAACTAATCACCTGATCATCTGGAATCATCTGCACCTGTCTCTTCACTGCTTCAGGTCTTAAGTTAGACGCTTTGTTCTACTTGAAGGTTCAGACGTAGATCACTGTGTGGATTAACCAACACAGAACTATCAAACTGCTCAGGTACAGAGACTGGACTGAACATGAGAGACAACAACACTGTCCTTCAGGAAGATCTGGAGAACTGCTCAGGTACAGAGACTGGACTGAACATGAGAGACAACAACACTGTCCTTCAGGAAGATCTGGAGAACTGCTCAGTGAAAATACAAGAATACATAACTCATATCTCATCAAGGTCACTGCACTACAAATGAAAAGTGTCAGAATGGTGATCATTTAAATACTGGAGCTTATCTTTCATTAAACATAAGGACATGCAAACTACTGGTGTCCATTATTTAATTCCCTCCCTAGAGAGACAGAGACATGTACAGCAGCACAGATCCACCATCTCCACCTCTGCGCTTCGTTTCTCTGTTGGGACCCTGTAGAAGCATCGTCGATAAATCCAACTATCCAGCATTTCCTGTGACACAACCCTGAGAAAAATACACTGAGCAGAGGAATAAAGGCGAAACCCCAAGGTTCAGCCAGGCTGTCCTTCAAGGATGTGATGTCACATGAACATTATGAAGGGAACGACCGGATTGGCTTTTAAGATTTCAGGCTTAAAAAGTATATAAATTAAAGTTTCAGAATCCTCTCTGTTTACTCTGGGTTTAGAGGAGAAATCCTGTATCATTTAGTAACTGATATAAGTTTTTAGGAAGATATGTGCAAGAAACACAAAGTGGAACTTTATTAAATAAAATAAAACAAGACTAAACTCACAAGGAGAAAAAAGTGAAAGTGACAACTCTTGTCATTGTGAAACGCAGCACAGCACAACACATCAAAATTCAACCTCTACGTTTCACCCACACATACAGCAGGGGGAAGCTATTGAACGTGCCCGGGGAGCGGCGACAGGGGCGGTACCTTGCTCAAGGGTACCTCAGGGCAACCTACTGGTGAGGGACTCGAATCCACAATCTTCCGAGCTGGGGCAACTCCCCAACCACTAGGCCACCGCTGCCCCAGGACAAGACATGGAGCGACTAATCCAGAGACCTGAAAAAGGACGAAACGAAATTCAAGGAGACAAGACAAGCAACACCTGAGAAAAGGAGGACACAAGAATGAGACACAGTTGGACAGGGGCAGGCGGAACATTAACCAAAGGTGAATTTCAGAGCAACCATAAAAATACACCCAGGACGTTTCACAAAACAAGATTTCTGGGATAACCACATAACTTAAACCTAGAAGTTGTCGAACCTGAATTGTTGAATGCTAAAACTGGTGGTCTAGTGGTCGTGTTCTTGCCTGCAGACATATGGATCAAGAGGTTGCAGGTTCGAATCCCACCGCTAGCACTATCAGCATTGGGTACCTGAGCAAGACCCTTAACCCTGACTTGACTTGACTCCATGGAAATGTGAATCTAAATGAGATAAAAACAGGTACAGTGCTGGAAAAACACAACAAGTTGTTGAGGGTTAAATTCTGGCGCCAACCAGCTGAAAGAGAGAAGGAAGACCTGAGAGTAAACTCAAGGGGCTTGGCCAAATTACGGCCCGGTTCTGAAACGACCCAGCAATGAGCATCTGGCTCGTTGGTCTTATTTAAAGGGAACAACTGCTGAAAAGAAACGATCATTATCGCGTCTCATTTGCTGGTCTCCCTAAAGCTGTCTGACTCCCCCTAGTGGCTGGGTGGGCACAAGACTAAATGAAAACAAGAGGTCAAATAAGTTCACTTAATCAAGCTGAACTCTCCACTGATGGTGTGTTGGCAGCAGTTTGAGAAGATGTGCTAAAGCTTCATGAGTCTCAGAGGCAGGGCATTGCTGGCAGGTGGAATTGGACCTGACTGAAGCGATGAGAAAAAATAGTTTCAAAGCAAGACAGAATGGGATAAAAGTAAAATCTGCATGAACATCACACTATGTTTGATCCAATGTTGGATTTTAATATATTCTCCATCCATCATCTCAGCAGCTGATCCGGGCCTGGGGTTCTGGTGCCTATCCCGTCATGTGGTGAAAGAGAAACACCCCGGATTGGTCGCCAGTCCAGCACAGGGCAGATACACAAACACTCACACACACACACACACTCACACACACACACACACACACACACACACACATCTTTTGATCGTGGGAGAGAACCGGAGCTCCTGGAGGAAACCCACATAGACACAGAGTGAAGAGGTTCACACAGTAAGAACCCAAGCTGACACAACTGAGAACATTATTCCACTTTTTAGCTGTTACTGTGTTGCTTTCTGGCAAACTCCAGACATGCTTTGATGTGCTTTTTCTTCAGTAGTGGCTTTCAAGCCTTCCAATTTAGTTCAGCTGCGCTTGATATTCTTGGTGCACCTTCACTCCAGTCTCAGACACAGAAGTTTGTCCTACAAAGTGAATTTTAGCTTCTCTGTGGTCTCCAACCTGCCCTCAAGAGGAATTTTGAGGGAAGGCTGTGATTTAGTGGTACATTGCAGCTTCCGTTTCCTCTGAATTGATCTCTGAGAACTTTGCTTTTTATGGTCTGAGGGTCGTTGGTCTGAGTGACATACCCACTGTCCAGTGCCCTTGAGAAAGGAACGCCCTCTGTTTCAAAAAGCAATGATGGGTGGTGTGGTGTCCATCGATAAGGTTCTCTCGTCTCCACAACTCTGGATTGTTTTTACAGTGACCTCTGGGTTCTTTGTTTCCTGCCTGACTAAGCTCCCTTCATCCCTACGATCGTCTTCTGAGGGTCCGATCAGGTGGTTCTGAATCTCATCCGTTTGAATGAAGGATGCTACAGTGTTGGGGCTTTTCAGTGCTGCAGAAATGTTCTTTAATCCTTTGACAGAAGAAAGATACGCCAGACTTTACACTTCTTCATGGGAAAGCAAGCGTAAAATTCTATCAGAACATCTCCTGTTCTTTAAGAATTGATTTGACTGCAGCTGGATAAAAATATTAACTATTGATCCAAAAGAGAGACTAAATCTGGCCCATATTACAAATATAAACTATTTATTTTAAAAAAGGTTTATATTTTTTTTGTCATTGTGCTTTATTAGGATTCCAGAGCTTAGAGCCATTGGTGTAAATGAGTGTGTACAGCTTTTTCAAGGCATCGGGCTGCCAGATGAAGAGAAGCTTCAATAAAATTGATATCATGAAAATAACATTTTACTTCTGTCTGTGGTCTAGTTAGTGCATCGGTCTTGTGATCTGAAGGTTGTGAGTTTGATTACTCTGGGGCAGTGGTGGGTTAGCGGTTAAGGACGAGGCACCAAGGTTGGAGGATTGTGGGTCCCAGAGTAGGTTACCCTGAGATACCCTTGAGTAAGGTACCGTCCCCCAACACTGCTCCCAGAGGAAGCCTCGAACTTCAACTCCAGTAAAAACAATCTACTGAAAATTATCAACATGAACTTCACCGCTTCACTTTCTTCCACGTCTCTACTAGTTCTCCCGTCACGGACACACACTCAACACACCCTGAACTCCACCGTCCACTCTCTCTTATGTCTCCTTCCATCTGTCCTGCACTGATGGACACACAGAGGGACGTCTTTTCTGTGTTGTTGACCATTTAGGCTAAAATTGGTCTTGATGTTAAGAAGGTGATGGAAAATAAAAACAATGGAGAATTCCCCTTGAAGTGCATTTCAACTAAAGTAAGGAGTCTTCTTTCTTCTTCTTCTTTCAGCTGCTCCCATTTAGGGGTCGCCACAACAGATCAACTGTCTCCATTTCTTCCAGTCCTCTGCATCTTCCTCCATCAAACCGACCACCTGCATGTCCTCTCTCACCACATCCATAAACCTCCTCTTTGGTCTTCCTCTTCTCCTCTTTCCTGGCAGCTCCATCTTCAACATCCTCCTCCCGATACAATCCTCGTCTCTCCTCTGGACGTGTCCAAACCAGTGCAGTCTCATTTCTCTCACTTTGTCTCCAAAACATCTAACCTGATCTGTCCCTCTAACATACTCATTTTTTATCCTGTCCATCCTCGTCACACCCAACGAACATCTCAGCATCTTTAACTCAGACACCTCCAGCTCCGCCTCCTGTCTTTGTGTCTGTTCCACCGTCTTCAACCCTTGTGGCATAGCTGGTCTCACTACCATCCTGTAAAGCTTCCCTTTCACTCTGTCACAGATCACTCCTACCACTCTTCTCCTAAAGTAGCTGAAGTAAGGGGTCTGTTCTGAAAATGGTTGTAGAAAGTACATTTGCCCTTTAAAAAAGCATCAGAAAAGTAAATACTCGATCACTGAGAGCTGGAAACTGCTTAGATACAGTCACTAAGTATTAGTACTTCAGTACTTCCTGTCTTTCTGAACAGCGTGAGTGCTACCAAGTTAAATGCTGTACTTCACATTCATATATTGTGCCGGTATCCAATCATTATGTCACATCCAAGTGCCGTCTTTCAGTTTTTTTCCAGCTCAGGATAAATTTGGGTCTTTTTCTCTTTTTGATTAGTTGTTCTTCCTAAAAGGCCATTCTTGAGTCATTTTCTATTGGAAAGCCACTTAAAAAGTGTAACACAATCATGGCAAAATATGAGCCAGCAGATATCACTCCCAGGCGTTCCAGTCCAAGGCAGAAACAGCAATTACATTACTGATTGGCGTCAGACATTTGGCGACGTCGTCCCTTATCTCGCCTCGGCACGATTGCTCAGCAAGGAGCCCCGTTCGCACCCGTGCCCTCCAAGTTTATGGCGGATTTGTTTAAAAGGAACAATGAAAGAAAAGCTGATGAGGGCCATGAGCTGCAAAATTATGCCAGACACGCAGCTTAACAGGACACAAATGCTCATGCGATCTACACAGAGCCAATAATATCTTTATTATAAGCTGCCGTAGCAGGAATTTGCTCAATTTGTGCATCATCTTCTGCCCTGTTGAGAACAGATGTAGTTGTTTTCGATCAGAATGGAAGAACTGCCATCAAATAAACTTCACCACAGTCTCTTCTAAGTTCTTGAGAAGTTTCTGTTTGCATGGGATGCAATGACTTGCCACTTTCCCAACACCTCCTGGCCATTTTATCAAAAGTGCTCTAGAATAGAATAGAATAGAATAGAACAGAATAGAGTAATCTTTTATTATCCCACGAATGGGAAATTTGGGTGTTACAAGGCTCTTTATCAAGAAAGACAGAAAAAATATAGAAAGATATATGTAAAGAAAAATATAAAGAACGAGGACATCCATATACAAGCGCTATACATGAGCTATATATACATATACATATATTTACATGACAAGAAAAATAACCCAAGTTTGCTTTCCATTTCTCCATTTCTGTTTAATAGAATTATCATGTTTGAATGATATTGTGTATGACAAGCAACTGAAGAAGCCAACAGTTATCTGTTTTTAAGTGAAAGTGACTATTTTTCATTGTGAACACACAGCACACAGTGAACCACAACGAAATACATCTTCTGTATTTCACCCACACATACTGTGCAGCAGTGGGCAACCATATCCAGTGTCCGGGGGAGCAGTGATGGGGACGGTGCCTTGCTTAAGGGTACTTCAGTCGGGGATTCAAACCCATGATCTTCTGATTCTGGGGCCTTGTCCCTATACATGATACCTCTGCTAAACTTGATGTTTCGGTAGATAGGTTGACCACCCCTGAACAACCACCGAGCGGTTTTTATGTAGTTAGTGGCAAAGTGAGTAGTGCTGTTGACTCCCACCGAGAAGGTCCTGGGTTTGATTCCCAGGTGGGACGGTCCCGGTCCTTTCTTTCTGGAGTGATCATATCCTCCCTGTGTCTGTGTGTGTTTCCAACAATGTATCTGTTTTCCTCAGGTGGACTGGAGGTGTTAAATCGTCCTCTAGGTGTGGGTCAGTGGTCCGTTTCTGACGCAGACACTCCTGACTGGATATTTCAGGACTAATTTCAATCCCGCAGTGGCACTGATACCGATCCCAGCCCCAAATCTAACATCGCTAACCAAGGACGCCGTCAGCTGCATGTAGCATGCACTAGACTTTTTAGGCGTCATTTTTTTGGTAAGCATTTATTTAGGAGAGTGCTAATATGAATCAGTATAAACATTTAAAAATACAAATATATTCAGCTTTGTCACGGATCAGGTGTTTTGTGCACGATAGAGGGCGCTCTGTTCTGACGGAACACACCTGAGCTAATGAAGGCACAGGTGTGTTTCATTGGGGCTGACTATTTAAGCCCCGATGAGTCAGAACAGAGCGCGGCTCATTAGTTAGGCTCTGCCTACACACTGTGGTGGGTTTGTGTTTGGGAATCTGGTGTTCTTGGTTTAGGCTGCAGTTCTCTTGTTTTAGTTAAGACTGCAGTCCTTGTTTCTTGTTTTGTTAATATAGTTAATAAAGGTTTTTGATCCGAACTCCTGGCTCAGCGTTGGCGTCCTCCCTGCACCCCGCCTCCGTTACAAGCTTGTAGAGATTGTGCTCAAAATCTTGTTTCATCTAAAAAAACAGAGTGAAAAAAGTTAGCAGGCCTGTGAATGAGGTATGGAACAACTAAGAAGGGGAATAAAAAGGCAGAGAGAGAGAGAGAGAAGGAGAGACCTACACAGACAGATGGACTGTTAGAGAGAAACATATGAGATGGAGAAACGAAGTGAGGAGGAGAATCAGAGAGAAGCAGATGGTGAAAGAGGGACAGAGCCTGAAAGAGAGAGATGGGATGGAGAATGAGAAGGAGGTTCAAGACAAAGGCAACTATAGACATAGACAGAAATAGAGTGAGAGAGACAGGCAGTGAGGGTGGAGATAGAGAGAGACAGGCATATGATGCGTGTGTGAGAGAGAGAGAGAGAGAGAGAGAGAGAGAGAGAGCAGTGTGTGTGTGGATACTTTGTGTTCAGCAGTTGAGCTCTGAAAGTGATTTATTTGGGTGTTAATCTGGTTTGGCAGCGAGGAGAGCGTTTTGTGTGCGTGCTTACGTGTGTGTGTGTGTGTGTGTGTGTGTGTGTGCTATATTTACAGGCTGAAGATGAGTCCCTGCGACCCGTTTCCCAGCTGCACACCAGAGATAGGAGCTTCAATCCAGATGCCCGCACAGCAAGCGGCACATACACACACGGTAGGCCTCACTCCAGCAGGTACAACCCAGAAAAGTTCGCCCATTTTTCCATGTAATGGAGTGAAAAGAAATGCGCACACATTCTCTTGATTGGATTTTCGGACTAGAAAAACAAAACGGCTTTTTCTTTTCCTCTTTTGAGCACTCTTTTTCACTGAGCTGAAAGGGGGAGAAAGAGAGAAGTGTGCTGTTATTCAAGGCGAACCAAAAGTACTCAGTTCTGGACTGGGACGGGGGGGGGGGTACTCTCCGAGTCCTTTAAATTTACATTTTCATTTCTAGCACTTCTAAATTTCTGCTTCAGTAAAAACTCCACGTGAAAACACGGAGAAGACATGATGGACACTGTTTTTAGGTTATAAAATGTGTTCGTTGGGCTAATTTAAGGCATGAAGGTGTCGTTTATTATCCTCAGTGCCGATGGAAGAGGGTCTTCACTCTCCGTGCGAGAACGGGGTCCCGGCAGTCCAGATGGTCGAGGGAAGTTCCTTCCACCTTGAGGAGCTGAGAATGTTCTGCTTTTGAGAAGTGGGAGGTCGAGTCAGGCTGTGTTTGATCTAGGAGGGCGACCCTTGACCCGTGGTTTGATCGTTGCAGTTTGGCGAGACAAGGCTGGACCAGGTTTGGCTTTGAAGGTGGTTATTAATGTTTAAACTTAAGCAGGAGTCCGGGGTAGCCTGGGGTTGGCAGTAGTGGAGCAGTGAGAATCTGGGTGAATTGAGGAGATGCTGAGTTCTGGATCAGCTGTGGGGTCTGATGTTCTTCAGAGATCAGCAAGGAGTGCGTGTCCAGACTTGAGATGATGTTTTGTTTTTTCTCAAAATTGAGATGTTTGTTGAAGGGTTTGTAGACATTGTATTTGTGGGAAATGTTTAACAGAATAGTCCTACATTTAGGCCCAATCCTTTTTCACCCCTAGCACTTAGCCCTCCTTTTAGATTTCCCAGCTAGGGGTAGAGTGTCCCAAGGCTTTTTGGGATATTGCGGTACAGTGAAGTGTAAGGGCTCCAAATGGAGAAGCTCACTCCAAAAAAGGACTCTAATCCCAGAATACATATGAAAACCCAGATTTTTTTAAAAATAGAGAGAGAGAGAGGGCGCAAGAGAGAGACGTTAATAGTTTTTGATTAGTTTCTGTTTGTACTAGCCAACATCATTAACCCTTCCACCCATGGCGATACAAGGGAGGGATTCTCCCCAAGATACATGCAGATGTTGCCAAAGTGGATGTTGCCATCTGTGCTCAGGTTCTCACCACAAAGTCACTCTTGGATGGACATTTTGGAATGTAGTGGTGGTGGTCTAGCGTTAGGATCAATCACAGGTTCACTCGCCTGTAGGTTCAAATCCTACCTCCACCTTTGGGCTCCTGAAAAAGACCTTAAGTTGCTCCAGGGAGACTGTCTCTCTAATTAAGAAATGGTGGTCACTCTGGAGAAGATCTTCTGCTTAATGCCGTAAATGTCATTTTCTCCACCCAGGAGTGACCTGTGCAGTTTGAGGATCATCTTCTTTGCAGTGATCTAGTGTTTAGAGACGAGGTCCCAGAATCGGACGGTCGTGAGTTCAGATCCTGGACCAGTTGGTTACCCTGAGATACCCATCACTGCTCGCCCAGGCAAGAAGTATAATGTAAGAGAAAGAGAGAGAAAATGGGGTAAAGAGAGAAAAAGAGAGCAAATGAAGGGGAGAGAAGGAAGAAAGATTCAAAGGCAATGAGGGGAAGAGGATGGGAAGAGAAAGAAAGAGCCAAGCAGATCGAATAAGAATAAGAAGGCGGCAAAGAACATGATAGAAAGAGCAAATGAGTGAAAGAAAGCCTGAGAGAGAGAGAGAGAGAGGGAATAGGGTGACATTGTACAGATCTGGAGGTGTCCTTTGCCGTGAGGTGTCTGAGAGACGTCTGTTCTTTTGGAAATAAAGGTCGTCGCTGAGGCGCCTGTAATGACGCTCACAAATCAGGAGGCCTGGTTTATCTTCCTTCTGACAGACGCAGACAAGCAAACAGATACGTCTCTTCCTCTCTTGTTCACTCGCTCACGCCTCTTAACGTCTGTGTACAGGGTGATTATTCTGTTTACTTATTGATCATTTACACCATCTTATCAGCACAGGCCAAAGCTCCCCGAGAGAAACTTATCTGACTGACCAAAACGAACAAGCCGGGATGAAATACCAGCTGAACCTTTCAGGAAGTCTTCTCGTCTCACAGGAGCCTTTAACAGAGTCACCGTTTTGCCATCACTCATGGACGTTGACTGAATGCACCGTTTTACATGTAATTAAGGATGGGTTAAAGTGAAAGTGACTACTTGTCATTGTGAAACACAACACGCAGTGAAACACAACATCCTCTGCTTTCACATCACACTGTGCATCCAGCGCCCGAGGACCTGTGATGGGAATAGTACCGTGTTCAAGGGTACCTCAGGGCAACCTACTGGTCTGGGATTCGAACCCCTGATCTTCTGATCCTGGTCCCTAGTCCCTAAACACTAGACCACCCCAGTTATATCCCATTATAAGCTACTATAAGCTATAAGCTATCAGCCATGACAATAAGATCACCTGCATAATATTAGGTGTGTCCCAGTTCAGGTCCCAGAAGGATGTGGTCTGCGTAGGTGTGGCTTGACTGTGAACCATGAACCGGATGGTCTGGCCTATGGACCAAGTGTTTCTTCTGTCGCCTAGCAACCTAGGCTATTAACAACAAACTAATAACTTCTACTTATTGTGTTTGTTATCTTTGTATTTTTTATTTTTAACTAACATAAATCAGCATCACCACCCCAGCAAATCCTGGGATTTGGGAGGCAGCAAAGGATATACCCGCTAGATTCTATGTTTCCATGGAAACAAAGTCAGCATCGTTGGCCACATTTAAAGGGAACTTCTGAAATGGCCCGGCCCAGGTGCATCTTCCTCTAAAATACAGCTTTCAAAGGAGGCAGCTCTTGGTCCAGTTTCTGGATGTTCTGTTGCTCATTCCCTCATGTGCATTCTATTCAGTTGTGGAAGGAGTTCAGCAAGGGTACTCTGACTGGTCTACGAACCCATACTTGTGTTCTAACAACTTTTACATTTGCAGGATTGCGACTTCCATGTCCTGATTACAGCGACAGTCCCCCTGCAGCAACTCTGGGTTAAGGGTCTTGCTCAGGGACCCACTGGTGGTAGGTCCTTGAACCTGAGACCTTTATTGAGCTATTGGTCCATAGGCAACAAGTACCCTACCACTAGACCACCGCCATCACCACCACCATCACATTTTAATCAGAGCCAGCATTAACTTTCAGCTGCAGCAGCACATCAGTGGAATCAAACCAGACCATCAGAATATGTTTCATGTTTCCAACCCATCACATTCAGGAACATCCAGTAGTTTTGATGATATGGCTGATCTGTGTTTATTAAGTTCTGCCAGAATGAAAACTCGACTTGTTTACGGGGGTTTCTGAAGATATTAAAGCCTCTAAAACATTTTTCCATTACAAGAGCCACTTATCTCAACCAGGATGGAGCCTGTCCCACCAATCCTGGGACAAAAATGCAGAAAACCCCCCTGAAAAGATAGTCAGTTCATCTCAGGGCAGACACACACACACACACACACCAGGAGAGCTGTTTAACACCCTGATTCACCTGATGTGCATGTCATTGAGCTGTGGGAGGAATCTGGAGCCCCTGGAGGAAATAAACACCAGCATGAGCAGAACAAACTACACAGAAAGCACCCAGGCAGCCCTGGATGGACATTAAATCCACAACTTTTTTTTGCTGTAGGTGAATGCACTAACCACATGGAAGGTGTTCTGTGATTTAGCCCAATTTGTAAATGCATTGCACTGGGGTTCCCTGAATGCTGTGCTGTTCAATGACAAATAGTGACTTTCACTTTCAAATAAAGCACTCAAAATCACGTGTAGGTTCACTGCAGCTTTACGTCCTTCAGACATAGTCCAACTGATCAGATGGGGGCAAGTAGAAAATAGTTTCAAGCCCCCAAAGCTGCACTTTATTCCCTCTTTTCCAATCAAAATAACAAAATGATTTGCTTTACCAACATTAAAATGCATTGCACAGCGGGGTCTGCCTGCCCAACCTGTGGAATAGCCTAAGGATGTCCTGCAGCAAGTTAAAGATGGAATTTAAGGTTGCACTCAGTTTAGTTGGGGACTTTAGGGAGTTTATCTCAAAAAAGAAGAGTTAGGGGGTCATATCAGGAGAAGATGCCAACTTTGCATGCAAGATATTGAGGGCCCAAGTAATTGCACTTTTTATATCTGCATTTTACATCTGCAGAAGATACTGAGACTGTTGCGCAGAGATGTTTCAGCAGGAGGGGAAGACTCTCTTTTTTTTTTTTTCTTTTTTTCTTTTTTTCATGGCAGGCACAAGCGCCTACTGTGTTCAGTTTGTCGCACAGTTTACCCTCCATCTCTGCAGCCCTCTCTCTAACTTAGGTTCCTCAATTTAAAGGCACCCTTCTGCTCACAAGACCATCAGCATTGCAGACAGAAGCTGTAGGCTGAAAGCAATTTGCGAAGCTGGCAGCAGGTTAGACTGAGAACTGACTGGGGAGTCAGTTTCTGAATGATGAGGGGAGGAATGAAGATGGATGGGAAGAGAATCAGTGACCACAAAGAAGCAGCCAGCAGTCAACACATATTCCAGATACACTAAACCAGATGAGTTTGGCATTACGTTGGATTGTGTCCATTGCTGTCATGGGTGTTCAGTCTTCATAGAAAAGCAAAGACCACTAGAATGGGCCGAACGTGATCCTTCGGACACTAAATGCCAGCTAGAGGCCCCCCCAGCAATGCTGTGGAGCACTGGAACCGATTTCTCTGTAGAGATGTTCCACCATCCTTTTTGGGGAAGAGTTATTTCTTTATTTTATACCAAATCAACATAAATTCCAGTTTCTCAGTTCTGCAAAGTGTCCAAAAATAAAGAGTTTCCGGGTTAATTAGTGGCCTCTTCTATTCTATAAAGGCAACCTAATGTTGGAGCATTGCTTTGAGGATTTAATTGCAGTCACAAGGGTGTAAATCAGGTATGAATGGTTTAATTCCCAAGCACTGCAATCCATCGTCAAAGTGGATGGAGCTCCAGCACTCCAGAGTGCTTCACAGCCCAAACGAGCTCCTACTTGGTGTCCATTTGGCTGCTAGAGAGGCTTTTTCTAATGATCTGTGCTTTTTATGGAGATTATACAAGTTTATGGGTGAAATGTCTGTAATGGCGCTGTGTCGATGTGTGTAAATAATATTAATCATCCACGTATTGTAAGAATGATCATTCCTGGCATGGCATCGTCCTAGGAATTTGGGTTGGAATCATGGTTTATATTGGTTTGATTGGTCTTTTTTCTGTCCTGTAACTGTTAGCCTTGATCTGCATATAAATGTCTCGTCAAATTGGCAAACGATTACCAAAAATCTCTCTTTTCAGTCGTCGTTGGCTCCTGTAAAGGTGCCTGAAGGCCACACTGCAGCCAAGTGGACTGTGCAAAGCCCACAGTCAGATTGCTATGAGTCTGCAGTCATTCTGCAGAGACACACACATGCACACATTCCTTCACGCCAGTCCATCAGCCCTGCAGAGTCTTTATAAACAAGAGTGAAAGTACGCTTGAAAAATTGCTCCAAATCACCACCGTGTTATATTGCTGCCACAGTCTCCACGCTGCTCTGCAACTGTGATGAAGTGAATTTATGGAAAGCTAGGCTGGAAAATTGAATTTTCAATAATTCACGACTTTCTCAATGAACCATTTCATTTAAACGTCCCTGACATTTTTCACCTCGAAACAACTTATAAATTATTTCTTCATAAAGAGAATACCGGCCCATGCAATTTTGGGTCATTTTTTTCTCCCGGTGTATCCAAATCACCGCCAGCTTCCTCATAAATCAAGCTTCATGTCCAGAGACTGTGTGACGACTCCTGGGGAAATCAAACCAAGGCAACAACATTCAAAGAAAACCTAAAGCTGAAGTACTAACACATCTAAGAACTAATGCAAACTTCTAGAATAAATACCAACAAATGAATGGCCGTGTAAGCTCAAGCATTTCCTCTGATCTCTTGGAGGATGGCCAGTATTTACAGCCAACGTCCACTTCCTAGCTTTATTTGACTAGGGGATTTCCCAAACCCAAGCTTGTGCTGGAATAATTAATACAGGACACACACTCAGATTCAAAGCTGGGAGAAACCCCTGATCACCCCTGACCACCACTTAGCTTCGAGGAAGATTCTGCTCATTCCAGGAAGCTTCATAGCCATATAGCATTGCTTGGACAGCCTGGACAGAAAGGATTGCAGGAACGCAGGAGTATCACTCAAGTGACAAAACCCTCATAACCATGGGGTAGTATCATTGCAATGACCAGTCCAGACAATCTCTTAGCACCGATGTAGTATCGTTCCATTGACTGGTCTGGAAATTCATAATCTTGGTGTAGCATCAGCCCAATGAGTGAAGAGTAACAGCTGTGGGGTATAACTGGCACAGGAGGTCCCAAAGCATTATGTGGTATCACTGCAATGCCCAGTCCAGAAGATCTTTTACCTGCAACCTAGTGTTGCTCCAAACCATGGAGTAGGATCATTCCAGTGACTGGTCTGGGAATTCATAACCGTGGTATTAGTCCATTCAGGTGCACAGGAAGACAAGATGTTGTGAATGTAGATGGATAGATAGATATAATGATAGGTCTGGAAAGTTAAAACTGGGGTGTAGTATTTGTACTGTTAAGTGAAGATTCATTACCATGGTGTAGCATCACTCCAGTGACTAGTCTGGGATTTCTCTTAGCACATGAAGGCTCATAGCCATTTTGCTCCATTGACCACCCAGGAAGTCATAACTATGGTGTAGTTTTGATCCAGTGGCTTCCTCATAGCTGCAGGGTAGGATCACTCCAAATGAAGTCTCATAACTGGTGTAGGATCACTCCAAATGAAGTCTCATAACTGGTGTAGGATCACTCCAAAGACTGATCCAAGAAGCCTCATAACTGCACTGTACGCTTTCTTTAATGTAGACTCAGAATTGTGGTGAAGAATCCCTCCAGTGACTGGAAGAATTGCAGTTTCAATGTAGTTTTTCTTCAGTAATCAGTGCTGAAAGTCTCATAACTGTCATGTAGTTTTGAACCATTCACCAATGTGTATCTCAACGAATATACATGAACCGTGTAGGGGAGGTGGCGGTCTAGAGGTGGGATACTTGTCTACGGACCTGTGGCTCAAGAGGTCCCAGGTTTGAATCCCACCTCTGGCACTACCACTACTGGGTCCCTGAGCAAGACCCTTAACCCTGAGTTGCTCCAGGAGGACTGTCCCTGTAATTATTCTGGATACGAGCGTCAGCTAAATGTCGTAAATGTAATGTGAGATATATCAGTGCTTATGTTGCCCAATTACAAAAATACAATTTCTGACAAAAATTGGAACCAAGAACCGGTCTGGCTGGCAACTATGCTTTAATTATCTTATCTATTGTGTGAAGATACTTCTGCTTATTTATCAGATCTTCTCAATAGGTATCCCAATAGAGCTTTGAGATCACATGACCAAAATCTTCTTCCTAAATCTTCTTCCAAAATCTTCTTCCAAAATCTTCCACCAGAATCTTCCACCAAAATCCTCCCTGTCCTAGACTGGAGGTGATGGTGCTTTTGAAGTGGTGGAATGATCTCAGTCTTTCTTTGCACCAGGCTCTCACTGTTTAAACCTAAAAATGGTCAAGTTCTAATTTTTAAGTAAGCATTAGGTTGAGGTTTTATCGTTGCTGTTTTATTCTTTGTTTTTGCTCTTAATTTCCAGCTCATTTCCTTTTTCTTGTTTTTATCTTTATGCTATTTTATGCGCAGCACTTTGTGACACTTTGTCTGTTTGTAGTTGGAATTGCTGCAGAAAGACCTCTAAGGTTTTTACATCAAGGAACAGATACCAGCGTATTTCTGCAGAATAACTGGAGGTGAACCGTCCGGGAAGAAAGGGAGCTGTTTTGAGGGCAGATACTCTAAATACTGAAATATTAGATGTTTTATTTTGTTGTTTTAAAGGTTTTGTGTCCATTTATTGGTGCAGAGTCTATGTACCCTGCTTTTTTCCTGACGACGAAATGAAAAACTTTGTGAAAAGTCACTGTGCTTGATACATGGTCAGAAAAAGGTCCCGTCCCAGTAAGTTTAACTTCTCCACAGTACAAGCAATGTAAATCCTCAAAGGTACAGCATGGTCCTTGAAGTCCTACTCACCTAATTCTCTATGCACTTTCCCAGGGTCATATTTGAAGAATTTAACGCCTTGAAAAAACATGTAAAAATGGGATTTTTAGGACCAAGTATATGGAATCAATGCAAAAAAAAAAAAAAAAAAAAGTAAAAATATATATTTGAAGTATGTCCTCTAAGTAAAGGGAGTAAAGAGGGAGTCCTTGAGAGCATCCAGAGACAGTATTTTTTATCCTGTAAGTTAGGGCATCCTTGGTCAAAGGACACTTCATTGATTTTTTTTTTAAGTATAAACAAGAACAATCTTCTACAGACAAACATTTCTGCATATTTTAGTGCATTTTACTGTTTATTTCCTAAAATTTACCAAATGGCGGAAACAAGAAGCGACATTTAATACTTTTCTTTTACTTGAATATTACATTTATCAAGTCATTACAATCGTGCAGTAAGATTTGCAGGTAAAATGTAATCAATTTGTTGCAAAGTGACGATTATAAGGATTGTGGGTAAAGGTTACATCTCCGGTTGACTGGGAGGAAGGGGTTTCTGGGAATATTTTACAAAGCAAGAGTTCTCAGTTAAGCTAAATGAAACATAGGTCAAGCTAGTCCAGTAGGAAAAAACCCAAAGGACGTTGGACGGTCTTCAACTTTGGGCTTGAGTAACTGAGGAGTCCTGTTTGAGAAAAACAGGAAAAATTTTGAGACTGTTTGATTACCGTTAGGGGCAGCGGTGGCCTAGTGGTTAGGGCGTCGGCCACATGATCGGAGGATCGGGGGTTCGAACCCCTTCCCGATGGGTTGCCCTGAGGTACCCTTGAGTGAGGTGCCGTCCCGGTCCCGCTCCTCCCTGCGATGGGCTGGCGACCTGTCACCCTGTGTGCGCTGGGTTGGACGCCAGCATCCCCCCGCGACCCCGTTTGGGACAAGCGGCAGATAATGGATGGATGGATGATTACCGTCACCTTATAAATGAAAAAATATATGACCAGAGCAGGTATGTAGTGGTGTAGTGGTTTGGGACGAGGCCCCAGAATTGAAAGCTAATGGGTTTGAATCCCAGATCAGTAGGTTGCCCTGAGGCAAGGTACCGCCCCCAATACTGCTCCCTGGGCACTGGATGCATGACTGCCCCCTGCTACACTTGGTGTATAGGTAAAAAGCAGAGATTTTAAACCCAATAATCAGCAACCTGCTATAAACTGAGGATAAAACTGATAACGTTTTATTACATAATTACTAGCTTTCTATAAACTAGTAATTATGTATATGAAAAAATGTAACTTTTAAAGCCCTTTGTGAAGCGAATCTCTTGCCGAATGATTCTCTTTAATTAATAAACTTCATATTTTGCAATGAAACATCTTTCTTTGTGATTGGGTTCTTCATATTTTGGTGTGTGAGATTACAAAGACGACCAAATCTCCGGCATATCTTTTAGAAATGGTGTGAGCTAAAGAGACACTTAAACAGCTATTTGCATCAGATATGGTGACCACTGAGGCTATTAAGGAATGCAGCTATGATGGAATGGTGCAGGATCTCTGAAGACTTTAGTGCTGGGAAATCACAAAAATATTCCAGCCAGTGCTTTGAGCATCTTGCGTACTTCACAGGAGCGCATAGTGCTCTGAAAGCACAGCCAGATCCTCAGAGAATGTGTAGATATTCATGGTTAAGTGGCATGATTTTACCAAAATCTCATTTCTCAGTCAGGGCTCTGGAAGCAAAATGGAATTTTTAGCAGGAACGTTCAGGATTAGCATCATTCACACATGAAGCCCTTAAAGAGAAATTGACTGTGACTCCTGCCATGAAAGTCTCAAAGGATATGAGTGTGAATGAAAGGCAAGACAGCGGAGTGGCTAGGATGCAGCGAGTAGTGGTGAAAAAGGTGGAGGAGTTCAAATACTCGAGATCAGGCAAGCTGAGGATGGACTGAAGGATTAGGAAAGAAGTATATTAGAAGGACAGCACAGGTTAGACTGCGCTGGTTTGGACACGTTCAGAGTAGAGACAAGGATATCAGGAGAAGGATGTTGAGGATGGAGCTGCCAGGAAAGAGGAGAAGATGAAGGACAAACAGGATGTTTATGGACGTGGTGGGAGAGGACGTGCAGGAGGTCGGCATGAAAGTGGAAGATGCAGAGGACCGGAAGAAATGGAAACGGATGATCTGCTGGGGCTACACTTAAAAAGGAGCAGCTGAAAGAAGTAGTTTCTTATTTTTTTAAGGTGGACTGACTTTAGAAACTCCATCCTAACAGTCTATCCCTTATACGGTTCTACGTTAAAGCACTATGTTATGACAGTGTGACCCTTTCTCCTGGGAAAAACATATTTATGGAAGCTTGAACCTCACGGACCAGGATGTAATGTGGCAATGTACCTTTTATGACCATGTAGGCTCAGCTGAACTTTGTATGCACCTTCAACTTCCACAATCCTGAAGTTTTCAGCAGGTTATGGGCAGTTTGTTTTAAAAATGGTCATTTTTAATCACTTTTTGGTGCAACAACTCATCGACATTTCTCTGAGGCTCAGACAAAACCATCGTTTGCTTAACAGAGGGTGCATGAAGGTGCGTTTCCTTTTTGAAAAACGAATTTCCTTCCCGTCATTTGTAGTCATCGTCATTTCTCTTAGCCGCCTCCTCCATCTGTTTGCTTTCTGTCTGCTTCCTTTTGTCACTTTAACTTTATCAACAAAGGCCCAAATGCAATGAAAGAGCGCGCAAATGATCATTTTTACTTTTAAGTTTCGGAAATCAAAAGTAAACATCAAAGCATGTGTGTTCCTGCAAGGTGGAATGGAAAGTGCAGATGAATGAAGTCGCTTTACCATTTGTTCAGCACCTGTTGTGTCGTCCCTCCTGCACAGATTCTCAGAAGCGCTAAGCTCCTCTTCTGCTTCATGAAGCACTTCTGTGTGGATAATCAAAGCAGACGTATGAGAAAGTGCCAAAAAGACGAGTGCATGAAAGAATCGGAAGAGGGGATAAGATGGCTTTTCTTTGGTCTGTAAAGAAGGAGAGTGCTGAGTGCGGCAAAACTGATAAAAAACATACTCTTTGCATGAGAAACAAAAAAACGAAGAATGGCAAAGCAAACCTCAGAGGGAAGTGAAGTCAGGTGCTGATGAATTGAGAGTTTAAAGGCTTATTCGTCAATCTAGACGCTGTGGGAGATCCCTCAGCCGTCAAATAATACAGTTAAAACTGAAATCCTCACATTACTTCAAATGGGTTCCATTATATACAGTTCTGCGGAAATGTCTTAAGCCCCTCATTTCTTCATATTTTTCTTCCAGAGTCAGACTTTCTTGTTTCTTGCTTCTTGAGGAGCAGTTCTCCAGATCTTCCTGAAGGACAGTGTTGTTGTCTGTACCGAGCAGTTCTCCAGATCTTCCTGAAGGACAGTGTTGTTGTCTCTCATGTCCAGTCCAGTCTCTGTACCTGAGCAATTCTCCAGATCTTCCTGAAGGACAGTGTTGTTGTCTGTACCTGAGCAGTTCTCCAGATCTTCCTGAAGGACAGTGTTGTTGTCTCTCATGTTCAGTCCAGTCTCTGTACCTGAGCAGTTCTCCGTAGATCTTCCCAGCTGGACAGTGTTGTTGTTCTTTCAGTCCAGTCTCTGTACCTGAGCAGTTTGATAGTTCTGTGTTGGTTAATCCACACAGTGATCTACGTCTGAACCTTCAAGCAGAACAAAGCGTCTCACTTAAGACATGAAGCAGTGAAGAAACAGGTGCAGATGATTCCAGATGATCAGGTGATTCGTTTCCTGCTGATGCTGAACGCTGGAACCCCTTTATGTAGAACCTTGTATCTATAGACACTTTGCAGCCTGGAAAACTAAAACATGGAAAGCTGGTCAGCAGCTGCTCGGCTTCTGGTGCAGTTTTTGTGCAGCGGTTAACACCAGAGAAGGTGTGGAGTCTGCAGTTATTGAGCACTGGTGAGTTATGCATGTGGTCAGTAGATTTCTTGTGTCAGTTTCCTTTCCTAAACGCTTCCACTTTGCAATAACTCCACTTCCTGAGGCCTATCCAGCAGGAAAGAAATTTCATGGGCAGCGGTGACCTAGTGTTTAGGGACTAGACCCCAGAATCTGAAGATTGTGGGTTCGAATCCCAGACCAATAGGTTGCCCTGAGGTGCCCTTGAGCAAGGTAGCATCCCCGTCACTGCTCCCCGGACACTTTAAATAGCTGCCCCCTGCTGCACAGTGTGTGTGGTTGAAATGCAGAAGAAGCATTTAGTTGTGCTTCACTGTGTGCTGTGTTTCACCATGGTGCATAGTCACTTTCACTTTCACCTCGCTTGCACAAAATGGCAGAACCAAGCCTAAAGCTCTTCAGAACGACCCAAATGTTTGCAAACCTTATACACCTGTCGCAATGGGCTTGGCTTTTACACCTGAATCCAGTGATGAAGAGGTGTTTCTCGACACGTCCGACCAAAAAGTGTTGCTGGTGCTCCATGTTCCTGAGAGCTCTTGTTAAAATCAAAGAACTTTAAAGGACCAGAGCATCCGTCTTCTCATTGAGATAAGGAGAACATGTTGTGGAATTTCACTATATTATGGATGTTACTTTATTTTAATGATTATTTATACCTACATTCCACATTTAAGCTACATCCACGTCCGTGAGCATAAGAAAGAGGGCTTTAGCATCAGCGTTTCCACATAAAGGCAGGATAGGATGGCAGGAAGATGTTTTATAAAACCATTAAACTGAGATAAACACTCATTACTGAGAAATGTTTCATATACATGGCATAAGAAGGCTTCCCTCAGTCTTTGATTAAAGCTGTTGTTGGTTTTGGAATGAAACAGAAGCCCATCCTTCATTATTTTCTTGTGTTTGCAGCTGTAAGAAGGTTTTTTCCCCCCACATCGCCGAACTCGCATCAAGTCAGCAAATATAATGAGCGATCCTTCATAAAACGATTCTGCTCACAGCAACGGTAAACAAACTGGAGCAGATGCATAAGAGTGGACGCACTGTCTTCTCGGATGTGTTTATTTATTAAAACGGGATGCTCTTAATGAAAAACAGTATCAACACTACCGTGCTAAAGTTTGGAATCTGTGTTTTGTGGATTATTAGTTGAAAAAAAAAGAAAAGTAAAGTGTTGGTCGTGTGCAGAGTGATGGAGAGAGACGTCGATGAGGCGATGATGAATGAAAGAGCTGAAATGAGAAGTTCTAATAAGATTTACGTTCTGAAATGTGATGAACAACAGACAAGGTGGGTGATTTAAATGAAAGGTACGTGAACAATGGAATTAAACATGATATTTTAACCCTTATTGAGGCGGAACTTTGCTTGATGAACTAAAAATGCCTTTCATTTAAAAAAAAATGCAAATATGGAAATCATAAAATGCTATCTGACCTAAAATTGAAAAGAAATGACATTCAAAATGTATTTTTGTTGTTGTTTTTTTACAAGAACAGTAACGTTTATTATGTTTCGCTCTGTGAGTCCTGCAACTCCCAGAACTCTCTCTGCGAGGCAGGCTTAAAGATAAGATTTAAAGTAGGAGAAGAATTTAAGAGTAAGAATTTAACTTCTTGGATGATGGATGGATGGATGGATGGATGGATGGATGGAGGAACGGACAGATGGACAAACAAGGCAAATAGGTAGACAGGAACTTGGATGGATGGATGGATGGACAGAAGGAAAAGGTGGATAGGTAGACAGGAAGTTAGTTCAGTAAATGCATGGATAGGCTGATGATGGATGGATGGATGGATGGATAGCTAAACAGGAAGTTAGATGGATGGATAGAGGGATGGAGGGATGAACAGACAAGGAAAATGCAGATAGGTAGACAGGAAGTTAGATTGGTGGAATGATGGATAGACTGATGACGGATGGACAGACAGACAGACAGACAGACAGACAGGCAGACAGACAGACAGGAAGCTGGATGGATGGATGGGCAGATGGATGGATGGATGGATGGATGGATGGGCAGATGATCAAACAAGGAAGATAGGTAGACAGGAACTTGGATGGATGGATGGATGGATGGATGGATGGACAGAAGGAAAAGGCAGATAGGTAGACAGGAAGTTAGTTCAGTAAATGCATGGATAGGCTGATGATGGATGGATGGATAGATGGATGGATGGATAGCTAAACAGGAAGTTAGATGGATGGATAGAGGGATGGAGGGATGAACAGACAAAAGGAAAAGGCATATAGGTAGACAGTAAGTTAGATTGGTGGAATGATAGATAGACTGATGATGGATGGACAGACAGACAGGCAGACAGACAGACTGAGAGTTAGATCATTCAAAACTGTGTGTTCAAAAACTGCATATCACAGATGTGGACTCGTCTTTATTAAAAGCGGGACGTTTTTTGAATAAAGTTTTGAATTAGAAAACGATGTCAATCATCAGAGACGCTTCTCCTCGAATGGGACTGAAGCAGCTTCTCGCCGCTTCCCACTGTGTGAGGATTTGGAGAAGAAGAGCTGTAATTCACTCTGGATGTATAAAGCGAGGCGTGCGATCTACTACAGTGACCGCTCGTTTCTGACACCAGTAGAAACTCAGACGAGGAAGTTCGTTCGCTTTAACGAGTGAGAAGTTCTGTTCTTCCTGGAAGAGAAGAAACTCTGTGACGTGTGTTTCTCAGGGAGCCGAGTGTGACGCTTTTAAATCCCTGTGACCTCAGTGAAGAACTTCAGCAGCCGCAGCGCAATTTCTTGGCAATAGTCTGAGTTTCTGGGTGTGTGTGTTGGAGCATGCATGCAAACGTGTGCGTGTGTGTGTGTGTGTGTGTGTGTGTGTGTGTGTGTGTGTGTGTGGGCTTGTTTGACAGACGGGGGGTTTGAGTGAGACAGACAAGGACATTCAGAGGGGAACAGGTATCTTGACTTACAGTTTGACAGTCAGCCGTCTGCCAAATCAGGTGTGTGTGTGTGTGTGTGTGTGTGTGTGTGTGTGTGTGTGTGTGTGTGTGTGTGTAGGATTTTCGCCCAAGCATAACATTCTCATTTTCCCTCCCAGGCAGATGTACGATCATGGCCTTGACGGCAACAAACAGTAAGTGTGTGTGTGTGTGTGTGTGTGTGGGTGTGTGAGGAGGATAGAAACATTCATATTTTGCATTGTAATTAAGAAATTACAGACTTATTTGCAAGTGAAATCTTATTCTGCAGTCTTGTCATTAGTGGGATAATCAATCAGCACAGGCAGCAGTGAATTTTAAACCCTCCGTGTTTATCAGAGCTAAAAACACGTTATTGATCGCCAACACTTTCTGACAACATAAAGTTATTGATAAGTATTCCGTGATTAACCTTGTGTAGTGAAGTGAAAGTGACTATTTGTTTTTGTGAACACAGCACACGGTGAAACACAACAAATGAATCCTCTGTATTTAACACACACACACACCGTCTAGCAGGGAGTGGCCATATCCAGAGCTCGGGGAGCAGTGATGGGGACACTACCTTACTCAAGGGTCAGGGTAACCGACTGGTCCACAATTCGAAACCACAATCTTTCAGTCCTGAGTCCCTAAACGCTAGGCCACCGCGGCCCCTAATGAAGCTCAGCAGAAGTGGGATATGAAGCCATGTGAGAAATCAGACCCAACCTACAGAAATAAGTTTTCTTCTTCTCTCAGTGAAGCATTTGTCTCCGTTTTTTCCTGTCTTCTGCATCTTCCTCTCTCTCACTGACGGCCTGTAAGTCCTCTCTCACCTCTCTCTCATCTTCAGTATCCATCTCCTAAAAAGCTTCTTGTCTCTCCTCTGGACATGTCCAAACCGACACAGTCTCACATCACTGACTCCAAACCGTCCAACCTGAGAAGTCCCGCTACTTGTTCGTAATCCTGTCCATCCTCTTAACTCCCAATGCAAATTGTTTCCAGCTCGTAAAGCGTATGGCTGAATGTGGCGATTGTCCTGAAGGTTGCCGATCCACACTGTAACACAGACTATCTGTAGCCGAGATCGGTATTTAGGAATTATAATTTTTTTTTTACATATAAGAACTCTTTCTTTTAGTTTCAGAACAGACTCCTTCCTTTAGTTTGAATTCTCTTTTATTTCAATTTTCCAGCATCCAGACCGTCTCAGACTAAATGGACACAAACACTCAGAAGAGACGTCCCTCTGTGTCCATCGGTGCAGGACAGAGTGAAGGAGTGAGAGAGAGGACAGGGAGAGTGGACGGTGGAGTTCAGGGTGTGTGGAGTGTGTGTCCGTGACGGGAGAACTAGTAGAGACGGTGATGAAAGTGAAGCGGTGAAGTTCATGTGGATTATTTTCAGTAGATTGTTTTTATTGGAGTTGAAGTTCGAGGCTTTAATAGTCTTTAATTCTATTAATATGGAGTGAGATTCAGTTCACTTTCAGCACAGACAGACGCTCCAGACGTCCTTCAGAGGAGACACGTCTCACTTTACACTCTCAGTACACTCCTGTACTTTTACTTTACACTCTGAGTACATTCCTGTACTTTTTACTTTACACTCTCAGTACATTCCTGTACTTTTACTTTACACTCTCAGTACATTCCTGTACTTTTACTTTACACTCTGAGTACATTCCTGTACTTTTTACTTTACACTCTCAGGACATTCCTGTACCGTCAGCTCATCTACTGTCCTCAGTCCTCCCCTCTAAAAAACGTTAGCGGAGCATCCAGTCACACCACTCGTCTCTCAGATTCTCAGCGCAGGCAGTCAGGTTGCGGAACAGCTGACGCAACCATGTGCAACACACACTCTTGTTGTGTATGTGACGTTTTCATGCAGGTTGTGTTTTGTATATATAAAATACTCATGCTTGTACATCATGTATGCGTTCTGTCTAGTGTCCTTCTTGATGGTGTTGTTGGTCAGTGGTACTGTGCCCTTTGCTCCTCGTCTTTCTGGCAAAGAACTAATGAATCAGCTCTTTTCAGTTTAATATCTGATACGTCCTCTATATGAGGACTGCATAGAAATTCGATTTTTCAGAAGACAAGATGGAAGAGGTGGTATCTCCAGGAATGGTGTCCCTCTACTGGCTGCAGTGGTCTAAAGTTTAGGAATTAGGTCCAATGGAAGGTTGTGGGTTTGAATCCCAAACCAGTAGGTGGCCCTGAGGTACCCTTGAGCAAGGTACCGCCCCATCACTGCTCCCCGGGTGCTTTAAATAGCTGCCTCCTGCAACACGGTGTGTTTGGATCAAATGCAGAGGCTGTATTTCGCTGTGTTTCACAATGACAAATAGTCACTTTCACTTGGTGTGTGGAGAGTGCGTGTACGGCATTGTTTTTCAGTTTTTATAGAATTTATTAAAATAGAAAAAATAAAATTGCTAGACCTATTATTTACTATTTGGGAGCTGGAGATTAGGGAGGAGGAACCCTTGAGGAACCCATCGTGGGAATAAGAACCTACACTGCTATTGGCTTGGAGCTGAGACTGAATATAAGAGGTGCTAATGGATATGAGCTGTTGGTAACTTGGAGAAGAAACAAAGAAACCGTGAAGGTTCTGCACTAAACATGTATTATAATACTTTACATCACTCTGCAACAATGGGTGATTGAAAGCTTTTGTCCTTCATGGTTGCTTGGCAACAGCAGCAATTTAATTCTCCTGCTGAAAGAAGTGAATAGTATGAAGAAATAAATCATTCCTAGATTAACAGTGTATTTTAATCCTATTCATGTGGTCTGACATTTTGGGAAGCTTCACTGTGAAAAGGTTGTGGGTTTGATTCCCAGTCGGGACAGTCTGGGTTCTTTCTGTGTGGAGTTTAAAAGTACAGCCCAAAATATATGAATGTCAGGTGGACTGGGTCTGGGAGTTTGAGCCATTGGGGTTGAGGAGCTCTGAAATAAAACAAAAAGTTTAAAAAAATATAAAAAAGGAAGAAAAAGGTATTATTTGTAACAACTTACAACTTACATTCTCACCCAATCATTTTCTGAGCCGCTTGTCCTGATTAGGGTTGCAGGGGGAGTCTATCCCAGCTCTCACGGGGCGAAAGGCAGGGACACCCTGGACAGGTCGCCGGTCCATCACAGGGAAGACACACAAACACACTCACCTGGAGGACAAGTTAGCATCTCCATTCCACCTGATGTGTCTTCAGACGGGGCGTGGAAACCGGAGCTTCCTGAGGAAACATACTGGGACAGTAGTGGTCTAGTGGTTCAGGAGGATCAGATGTTCAGTTCGAATCCCAGACCAGTAGGTTACCCTGAAGTACCCTTGAGCAAGGTACTGTCCCCATCACTGCTCCCTGGATGCTTTAAACAGCTGCCCCCTGCTGCGCAGTGTGTGTGGATAAAAAGCAGTTTGAATTTTGCTGTGTTTCACAAAGGCAAAGTCACTTTCACTTTCACAGACATGGGGAGAACATGTCCACACAGAAAGGACCTGGACCGTCCCACCTGGGAACTGAACCCAGGACTTCCTCGCTCCACACCGTGCCGCCGGTTAATTTTGAAACCATCCTCACATATTTATTTATAATGATTATATACAAATATATATATATCATATGGTAGGACCAGCCTCAGACCTTCCCCCTTTCACCATTTTTCAAAGGACATTTTCACACAAACGGCAACTTTTGCTGCTGGCCGCCCCCGAGTGTGTGCTAAACGCTTGTTCTTTTTAAATAAACCTCGAAAGAGAGAGACTCTGGATTAAGCAAAGCTTGACACAATAGAGTGACGCTTTCTGGGTCAGCGCCCATGAGCGGCGAGAAAGGGAGGGAGCGGTGGAAGCTCGCTGAGAACGAGGCCGATGTGCCGAGAGCCCCAAATGCACTTGTAGAACACACTTAAGAGATTATACACCCTTTTAAGTGCTTAAAGTAAGCCCTATGGGACAGTGGAAAAGAGCCTAAGAACCTCTTTAGCCTCTCATGGGACAATGACCGGACGCTTGCAGAGAGGAGATTAGAATCCATAATCGCAGGCAACTGTAAATAACGTCAAGGATTGGGGCCTGTATTTTTTTCCAAACAATGGCAGTTTTGCCACACGGCTCTGTCTTAAGCACATAATGCCGTTTTAGGGATGATCTTTCCTTCTTTTCTGCTCAAACAAAGCGCCGTTTGAACACCGTTTGAAGTGCATTCATGGAAAGAATGCCACACGAACCCGTGAGGGTTGAGTCGAGTGTGCCATCTGCAGCCTGCGAGGCTGAATTATCGTCGTTTTTACTTTCTCTTCCCGCCGGATCACACCAAAGTCACGTCAGCGATTGTATTTGAGGACGCTCCATCATTGATTGTGATATAAATGCTCGCTCGGTCTCTCCAGCTGAATTAATCCTGGGAAAGGAGGGACATCCAGACACAGGACGGAGAGAAATGCAAGATCCGTTTCTGTAATTACCAGAAGCGCAACAGCTGAGGAACGGCATTCATTCCCTTAATTGTTCACTATGTATCAACATCAGCTCCGTTCATAACGTATGGGCTTTGGGAAATGTATGTATCGGCCGTGCTCTCGACACTAATCGGCGTGAGCTCATTAGCAGCAAGTGCAGGACACCCTCTTCATCTGGCTACCTGTCAGACGGCAGAGTCAATAATATTAATCACTTTTCCAGCAATGATGAGCTCAGCCCATCAGAGAGACTGAGGGGATCAAGACGTTACCGCGGCCCGGTCCTTACTGTGTCTTAATCAGGGACCTCCTGGAGCTGACGGAGAAAAACTCCCGGCTAGGCCGCCTTCCAGTCACGTCGACTCTGAAATATCTCCTGAGGAATTATTTTGGCTTATAGGCTTTATTCCTCATTACATTTTCAAATTTTTTTTTTTTTTGGCACAATAAACAGAAATGCTTGAGGCTTCATTCAAAGGTTCGAGGGAGAGTGTGTTGGTGACATTTTGCACATTCATGCATATGCATGTATATGAAGTGAAAGTGACTATCTGTCATTGTGAACATGGTGAATCATAACGAAATGCATCCTCTGTATTTAATACAGAGCCACGCATCCAGCTCCCTGGGAGCGGTGACGGGGACGGCACCTTGCTCAAGGGTACTTTATGGCAACCTACAGGTCTGGGATTCGAACCTATAACCTTCCGATTCCAGGACCTAATCCTTAAACACTAGGCCCCCGCAGCGTGTGTATAGGATGTGTGTGTGTACATATTTTCTCAGAAATGTATTTTAGATCAAAGACAAGTTTCTTAGATCAAAAGGCAGAACATCAAATAACGCACATGCACGCTTGTGCACACACACACACACGCACACACACGCACGCACACACACACACACTAGAGTGACCAGAAAAATGACTCTGAATTAAAAAGACACCAGAAAGGCTGGGCGGCAGGACAGACGGACTGATTTTTTTTGGCCAAAAGAAGAAGCTGTCCTTCAACTCACTTTTTTTTTTTTTTTTTGAAAGGAGGAGCAGGGGTGGGAGAGTAGGAAAGAGAGTAGAGGTGGGAGAGTAGGAGAGAGAGTAGAGGTTTTTAGGAAAGAAGGAGTAAGGGTAGGAGAGTGGATGGTTTGGGAGGGATTAGTCCCTCAGAAATTCCGTGAACAGGTGGGTCTTTAATCTACGTTTGAAGACAGCGAGGGACTCCGCAGTTCTGACCATCAGGGGGAGTTCGTTCCACCACTGAGGGGCCAGAACTGAGAAGAGTCTTGATGCTTGTCTTCCTCTGTTTTTCAATGATGGAGGTTCAAGACGAGCAGTGCTTGATGGTCTGAGGGGACGAGAAGAGACACGATGTCTGATTAGAGCAGTCAGGTAAGATGGTGCAAGGCTGTTAGTAGCCTTGTAAACAAGAGTTAGAGTTTTAAACCTGATACGAGCAGCCACTGGGAGCCAGTGCAGATCCCGCAGCAGAGGAGTGGATGAAGAGAACTTGGGATGGTTGAAGACGAGTCTAGCGGCAGCGTTTTGAATCAGTTGTGGAGGTCTTGTTGCCTTCAGTGGAAGACCTGCCAGAAGAGAGTTGCAGTAGTCCAGTTTTGAGATGACCAGGGACTGGACCAGCAGTTGGGTTGCCTGGGCGGTGAGGAAAGAACGGATTCTTCTAATGTTGAAAAGAAGGTGTCGGCAGGACCTAGAGAGATTAAGGACATGGGAGGAGAAGGAGAGCTCGTTGTTGAAAGTGACACCGAGGTTCCTAGCCGATCGAGATGGGATGAAAAGTGAACCGCCAAAGGAGATGAGAAGATCATGGCGCGGAGTTTGATGGCCTTCGAAGTTTGAAGCTAGTCTTGTTAGGGTCGAGCTTGAGGTGGTGAGCTGTCATCCATGCAGAGATGTCAGCCAGGCAGTTAGAGAGTTTTATCCGTGTTGAGTGGACATGTTCTCAGTGTGTCCAAGAGTTTCCTCCAGGAGCTCCGGTATCTTCCCAGCGTCCAGAGACCTGCACGTGAGGTGGATTGGAGATACTAAAAAGTGTGAGTGTGTGTGTCAGCGCTCTTGTCTTTGTGTCTGCCCTGTGATGGACTGGCAACCCGTCCAGGGTGTGTCCCCGCCTTTCGCCCTGTGAGAGCTGGGATAGGCTCCAGCATTGCCCATGACCCTAATCAGGACAAGCGGTTCAGAAAATGAGAGAGAGAGAGTAAGAGTATGTCCATTTGTATGCGTTTTTTTTTAACTAGTATTAAAGAAATTATGTTGCTACGGACTGCTCTTGTTGTCTGTGTCCATAGAAACCATAGAAGTCCAAAGTTTTACAGATTCTCACAAAGAAAGTGGTTCATAGATCATTACATGCAGTGGAATATTCCCTCAGCACAAGGGGATTTATCTCAGGCTCGGAGACTAAGCTGGAGGTCTGTATTACTGCTGCCTTCACATTGCGAACTCATCTTTTTTCCACTGCAAGGAAGTGTCTTATCAGCAGGTAATTAAGCTGTCAAACCCCAACGCCGGCTCCAGCGCTGGGGTGGCGAGGAACTGCTACACTCAAATTCATATTCATCAGGCCGCTGGTGTCCAGTTATACAATACAAACTGAGAGCGTGGACGTGCTGTTCGCTTTTCCGCCAGCTGAACTAACTGAACTCCGGTTTAGGAGTCGCCACGGCGGATCGTCCGTTTCAGTTTCTTCCGGTCCTCTGCATCTTCCTCATTCGTGCATGTCCTCTCGCACCACGTCCATAAACCTCCTCTTTGGTCTTCCTCTTCTCTTCCTCTTCTTGGGGCAGTGTTGGTCTAGTGGTTAGGGAGTCGCCCCCGCATTGGAAGATTGTGGGCTTGATTCCCTCACCAGTAGGTTGCCCTGAGGTACCCTTGAGCAAGGTACCGTCCCCTGGGCGCTTTCAATAGCTGCCCACTGCTGCACGGTGTTTGCATGGGTTAAATGCAGAGGTCCAATTTCCTTGTGGTTCACTGTGTGCTGTGACCTCGCAATGACAAGGGTAGTCACTTTCACTTTCCTCTTTCCTGGCAGCTCCATCTTCAACATCCTCCTCCCAATTTAGTCCCAGTCTCTCCTCTGGACATGTCCAAAGCAACCTTGCTTCTCTAACTTTGTCTCCAAAACGTCCAACCCGCGCTGTCCCTCTAACATACTCATTTCGAATCCTCTCAAGGTCATGTGACACAAACAAGAATGGGGACCATCAGAAAATAAACATATTTTCTGCCATTTCCTTCAATAAAAGGGTTTATATGCATGTACGAATGAAAAATGCATTTACTTTAGTTCATTCATTCCATTTATATCAATTCATTCATTTATATTAGTTTAAATATAAAAGATTTTGTATTCTGTTAAAGTTTTGCATTTTGTTTTTACTTTATTTAGCACTAATTCCTCTCAAGGATTTTTTTTCTTCTTCTTTTTGCTTTACCACATAGTAGTGATGCTCTCTGTGAGGCAAGTCCCACCGCCAATTATGAAAAAAACAATTATAGCTGATTTGCAGGCACCATCCCAACTGGGAGATTATTTTCCACTCAAGGATTATCTTCCACGCTGTCAATCAGACCGTTTCCCTCTGTTTAATTCTGTGTATCTGTTTGTGGATCTGGCTGTATTGTGTGTTGGAGAAGACGGGCAGGCAGCAGCATCCAAATTTGACGTGTTCCTCATCTTTATGTACGAGGTGTAAGGACGTGGGACATTGTGGAAACAAAACTAATTTGAAATGAAAAGTTTCATAAAAATCATTATTTATGGTTCAATTTAAAAGGTGACCCACAGCACAACTGCTTTCATCCTCAGAAGAAACGGAAACAGACTTTTCTACACCAAAGAGAATTAAGACTGCAGTCAGTTCAACTGAAGTGAAAGTGACTATTTGTCATTGATGAACGAAACACACGGTGAAACACAACCAAATACAACCTCTGCTTTTAACCGACACACACCGTGCAGCTATTGATAGAGCACGGGGAGCAGCGATGGGGACGGTACCTTGCTCAAAGTTGCTGTGCAACCTACTGGTCTGGGATTGGAACCCATGACCTTCGGATCCAGGGGCCTCGTCCCTAAACACTAGCACGCCACTCAGGATTATTAGTTTTAGTATTCAGCGCAAATGTTCAGACTAAAGGAAGGAGTCTGTTCTGAAAATGGAAGGAGGGGAATGTATGTGGGGAAGAAAGGGTAAAAAAAAAATTAATCAGAGAATAAATATCTAATCTCTGGTAGCTAAAACTTTGTACAATCCAAAAACCTCCAACTTAACCTGCCCTGGAGCAGGTTAGACTTACCACGGCGATGAAGCCCAGCAAAAAATGACTCGCTGTCTTGAGGAAATCCTGGCTTATGTCAAACTTGGGTTAAAATTAGCTGAAAATTCTGTCATTCCTGACATTCTTTGCTGCTGCTCAAAGATCTTCAGGAAAGCAGGACAGGCTCAGCTTTCTGCTTCCCATCACATTCGAACCCATCCTGTCTCTGAAATGTCTGCACTGTTTAAAAGACATCAGTCCCTCCGCTGTCATGATGAGAAGCCACCGAACCAACAGCCCGAATACAGAAACCGAGTGTTTCGTTCCTACAGTCACACGATCGTTTAGAAAATTTCAATCTGGGGAGGAATTTCTAATAAAGACCCAGGAGCCAAGATTGATGGGCTTTATACATGGATATCATCTGGAGACACTGGCCTGGAAGTGCTGTGAAACACCAAGTTCATCAAAATCCCAATATACGTCTCAGAAAAAAGACTCAAATTTATGCCAAAGAAAAAGAGAGTTTGTTGACACCGATGTGTTCAGACAGCTAACCGTGATCGCATAATCCAGACGCATTTTCCTGGTAAGTAGTCTCTCTTCTCTGCTTCCTCTTTCTCTCTGGTCTGAGGCCTGAATAATGGAGTTCGAGAGCATGAACGCAGTGTGGGGATTAAGAAGATTGACGCGCTCTGAATGGAGTTTGAAGCCGTTGTGATTTATCAGCCTTATTAAAGCTGATCTCCTCTCTGACTTCCAGCGGCTAATTCGGCTGGTTTCGGTTCGCTTCCCGCTCTTTCCCCCATGTTTGGGGTATTTCATCACAGGTGTAACCTCCTGAGACGAAGCCCTCTTGGATTAGTTGCTCCACTGGAAGTCTACATCTGAAGAAATCTAGACCGTGAAAAAAATCATAAAGCAGGACAGCAAACACGAACATCCACTACTATGTTGGATTCACCGCTGCGCTCGGAATTGTCCTCCAGCTGAATACATTCTGGAAATGATGTCCAGTGGACAAATGGTGGTCTCCTTTTGTAATGATCTGCTTAGCTCCTCGGGTGAACTTTTCATGGTCTGGTCTAACTTTGGTCATTTATCGAGGCCAAGAATCTCCTCCATTGACAGAAAGGTGGTGATTTGTAAAGCGAGTAATTGCCAACAAATTACAAATTTGGATATTTATAATGATGCCAGAATGGTGCTGTGCTCATGTGTTTTAGTTTATCAAGGAACAAAAAGTGCAAAAGGTTCCTCAAAGGTCCCTCAAAGTAAGGTACCATCCCCGTCACTGCTCCCCGGGCGCTTTCATAGCTGCCCACTGCTGCACGTTGTGTGTTTGTGCATGGGTTAAATGCAGAGGTCTGGGGCAGCGGTGGTCTAGTGGCGAGGGAGTTGCCTCTGCAACGGAAGATTGTGGGTTTGATTCCCTCACCAGTAGGTTGCCTTGAGGTACCCTTGAGCAAGGTACCATTCCTGTCACTGCTCCCTGGGCGCTTTCAGTAGCTGCCCCCTGCCGCAGGAGTGTGTATGGGTGAAACACAGAAGTTGAATTTCGTTGTGTTGTGTTGCTGTGTTTCACAATGACAAGGGTAGTCACTTTCACTCATCGAGGTCCAATTTTGTTCCTTAAGTTTGTTCGTTCCAGGAGGAAATGGCCAGATTTGTCCAGTTTTATGACCTAGTTTTTTAAAGTAGAACTGTGAAACAGAAAGCCTGGTGCTGGAAGCGAGTGTATGGAGTCAGTCCACCTTAAAATGTACCTGCAGTGGAAAATGTTTGAATTTTGTTCCTTATCTAAAGATAATTACGGTGAACCCTTAAGGAGACAAAACCAGCGACAGGTTAATACCTTTTCTCCAAAGGGTGTAGCAGGTAGGCTGTTTCTTTGATGCTCATCTGAGTTTTTTTTTTGGTAGGCAGGCCACTCCTGAGAAGATCTTAGCTCTGGCTATGGTTAACTGAAGTCCTAAATTTCTAGAAATAGAACTCTTTTCTGAATAACTTTCTGATCTTTTCTGGAAGTTTTCTTGGTTTACTGCCTTTCGATTGGCTTCACGTTTCTAGGAAGGATCAGGTTAAGTTTATATTTATCCTCACTGGCAATAACGAAGCCTGAGGTGTCTTCTCATCTTGGTAATATAGTATATATGTATATATATTTATATTTATATATTTATATAGATAGATAATTTATTATTATAGCTCCTGTACTTTTCTCCTTTCTCCTGTACTTGTTCCTCTTTCCTTATACCTCTATTTTTATATATCTTTTTTCTATTCTTTCTGTACATCTCTCACTTTTATAAGAGCCCTGTAATGCCCAAATTTCCCATTCGTGGGATAATAAAAGATTACTCTACTCTACTTGTGTTTCATTGCTGTGTAGATGTTTAGGCACCTGCGCCTACAATCCAGTACAATTTAAAATTCTCGATGACACAATTCAACCATTTTAATTAAAGCTTCTGGTGATGAACACATTTTTGGCGAAGTTCTCAGTTTTATACTGAAGGACACTAAATGTGACACTGAATGTAACACTGGATTCTAAAGATCTAAAGTGTTCACTTTGAAAATTTCAGAAAACAATATACTTATTACAAAGTCGTTGTTTTACATCAAAAAAGCCAATTATGTTCGGAATCAATTAGAATCAATTCTTAAATTCTCTAAGCTCTAATTTTTCACAATTAAAGCATTTTCTTCGCGTTAAGCTTTTTCACTTTTCACTTTAAATAAAGCTGGTCTCATCTGCAGTACTTAAGCTTTGAATACAACCCAATAGGTAAACATTTATTACATTCAACCTCCCAAAAAGAACCAATTCCAGTTATCAGTTTGGTTAATTGGTTGTTTGAGTATTTTGAACCCTGAGCCAAAGATTGTTCATTTCTTTTCCAACCAATGAAGAAATTTCATGTTAGAAGCACTTGATATTTTAAGATCTAAAATGAAAAATTGTAAACAGATTGAATACCTTTTACAGCACTAATATTTCATTTCTGTGATCAATCTGTATCACCCTAATAACTTTCAGTTCCACACTAAGCCCCCTTCAATATAAGGCTCATTGAATTTCCATGTTCTGAATTATGGATGCTGACGCTCCTCCAGATGTTCTGTGCTGTTTTAAGTCATAATTTCAGTGGAAACACTCGTTCTGTGTGCCGTCGCACTGCAATGGAACCGTGAGTTTATGAGTCAGTTTGCTTTGAGCTGAGCTGAAGTCACGACAGATCTTCACCCAACTGAACACAGGCAGCTTCAGATTCACCCAGGATTTACACTCTGTGTCTTCAGTTCACAGCAGAGGAACGTGGAAAAGAAGAACATGATTCCTAAACACATTCTAACATCAGACTACAACACTTCCAGCATTGCTTTGACGTTAGATGGACGAGTATATCAGAGGGACATATCGAGTTGGACAAGGCAAGACTGCATTGGTTTGGTCAAGTCCAGAGGAGAGACGAGAAGGATGTTGAGGATGAAGCTGCCAAGAAAGAGGAGGTTAATGGATGCGGTGAGAGGAAGTGAAAGTGACTACCTGCACAGCACAGCACAACACAATGAAATTCAACCTCTGCGTTTCGCATGTGCAGCAGGGGGTAGCTATTGAAAGCACCCATGGAGCAGCAAAGGGGACGGTACCTTGCTCAATGGTACCTTAGGGCAACCTACTGGTGAGGGAATCGAACCCACAATCTTCCAATCCAGGGAAACTCCCTGACCACGAGACCACCACTGCCCCGAGGGAACATGCAGGCGGTCAGTGTGAAAAAGGAAGATGCAGAGGACAGGAAGAAATGGAGACGGAAGAGAGTGGCCAACAGAAGACACTGCAAAATATCTCCATCTTGACACGTTTGTGCAGCTTTTGCTTGATAAACTATAATTTCACAGCTGGAGTGGAATTGCAGCCCTGAGAATATAAAGGAGGGAAAGTGTCGTTTATTAACACCACCACCTCTTCATCACTGCTTTAATTTTGTTTTGTCTCTCGCACCTTGACAAGTACTATTTCACTGGGGTTTTTTCAGAGCCTCACAAGAGAGCAGTTAGTGGATGGAGCACAGTTTGCATGAAAAGCTGCAGTCTTAGCAAATCGAACGTTAAATTCAGGCCCATTGAAAGTGAAGAGCTACAATCAAGTCAAAGTATTTTCTGTGCTGCGAATGTTCTCAAATGTTCTCTAGCTCTGAGTGAGTGTTATGATGTAGAAGAGACACAGTGGAGCTAAAATTCACATGTAATGGGATCGTATAAGTACTGTAATAACTTTATATTTGCTGTTTTTGGACAAATTGTGCCTTATTTTGGTAATTTTATGGGATTTCATGTGCATTTCAGATGTATTTCAAGGATGTATTTCAAGGATGGGCACAGCAAAATGAAGTGAAAGTGACTATTTGTCATCGTGAAGCACACCACACAGTGAACCATGCTCTGAATTCAACCTACGCACACCCTGCAGCAGTGGGCAGCCATATCCAGTGCCCAGGGAGCAGTTATTGGGACGGTACCTTACTCAAGGCTACATATGGACAACCCATGAGCTTCCGATCTTGGAGCCTCCTCCCTAAACACCGGACCACCTCTGTCTCATCTGTGTGAGTTTCCTCCAGAAGCTCTGGTTTCCTCCTACAGTCCAAAGACATCCAAGTCAGGTGGTCTGGAGAAGCTCAGAAGTTGCCTAGATGTGTGTTGATCTGTGTTTCTGTCCTGATTCTTTTTTTTCGTCCTACGAGTGAGGGACGAGCTCCAGTGTCCGGCTCAGAAAACAAATGCTAACACATTGTTTTTAAAATCAATTATAAACAGTCGGCTCGTCTTGAGTGCAGCTAGTCCATCAGTGGGCCAAAGAATCGCTAATCGTTTTACTGACGCTATTTTAAAAGCTGATCACTCTTCAAGCAAACTATGACAACACTTTTGGTGTCACACATCTGTGGTGGAAGCTTCTGAGAATGTGCCTACAAGTTCATTTTCCTCTCCTCATCACTTTTGCCTGAGTAATGCACCAGCCAATCATCTTGTACCTCCAAAGCCTTATTCTTACGGCGTGTTACACAAACGCAATTAATCAGCGGAGTCCATCTGCAGTCCCTTAAACTCTACATCATCCATCACTGCCACTGCTCATCTGTCTCAACTGCTCCACAGTAGATTCGGTGCTGCCTTTGAGACAATTAAGTGCTTTACAGCAGGGAGAGGGAAGGAGGCTAGGGAACGGAAAAGTGTGGGGGAAAGAAACGTCCAGTTACCTGCAGAGACAGACAGAGGAAATGAACAACAACGTGCTGCCAGGGCTTCCAGAGGTGTTTCCCAGGTGGCCGGTCCCTGACTAGCACAAGGCCCATTTGTCTAATCCGGCTGGCAGGCTTTCAGAACGGCAGGAACTGTTAGAGGATAATACACACATGAAGTGGCAGCCTGTAAACAATCTTGTAACTGACCAACATTGATTGATGTTCTGTCGTTCTAGACTTATTCATAATCAATATTCAATAAAAAATGTATAAAGTTTAGGATGAGATGTTCTAAACACTGATGGTTCAGCAGTGGTCTAGTGTTTAGGGACCAGGGCCCAGGACCGGAAGCTCATGGATTTGAATCCCAGACCAGTGGGTTACCATGAGGTACCCTTCAGCAAGGTACCATCCCCATCACTGCTCCCCGGGTACTGGATATGGCTGCCCATTGCTGCACACGCAGGTGGTAAGTTTGAAGGAGGAAGATGCAGAGGACAGGAAGAAATGGAAACGGATGATACGCTGTGGCGACCCCTAAACGGGCGCAGGCAGCCAATCAGAAAAGAGTCCTTTTGCATGTGTCAGTCTTAAAGGTACAGTAACAGATCATTAGGCTTTAGGAAGGATTGAAAATCATCACGTAAAAAGATAATTTTAATATTTTTTCAACATATGACCAACTCTGGGCATGGAGGACCAGGGTTCAGTGGGGTTTGGTGCTTTTCCTTCTCAAACAAACCTGATTCAACTCACCTGTTGATGAAAAGGTTAAGGAGGGTGTTTGGGAGGCTTGACAGGCTTGGACCCTATAATGCATTCTGCCCATTTTATACATTATTTCAATATTCACGTTAAGACACTTTGGTCCAGAATGTTGTTTCTGGAAATCCAGGTCAGTTCGTAAAATAATTGAATGAGCAGATTCTGTTTTGTAACTCTTGTTGACAACCCCAGAGGTCTTCCAGTATAACGGCATGAATGATGAATTTAATTTTTCACTCTAATAGCTGTTTGCCGACTCTATGAAAAGGAACAAAGCCATGCTATTTGGTTGGGCAGCGAGTCTTCTATCAGTAGTATTTTCCTCTGTCCATTCTTCTCCAGACCACAGCGTGTTTTCTGATCAACACACTTCAGATGATAACAATGTGGAGAAACGTCTGGCCTAGAAATGAAAATCGAAAACAAGAACAAGGCCTGATCCATCCTATTACCATTCCACACACACTCCTCCAGCCGAAACCTCGCTTAACAACTCCCACATTTGGTGGAGGAATTACCTTCTATTTACACTGCCTTGAATGCATTACGGACGTGTTGCACAACATTAATGACGGTGCTCTGCAGAGAGAAAAACAGACCAGGATATTTTTTAGAACAAGCCATTTTTAACAAATTTTTAGGGGTTTGTTTCCATTCATTCTAAAGTTTTCTGGTGTTTTAATTAAAGGCAAAAGCACAAAGAGACTTATTTTTCTTTATATTTTGTTGGAAAATGAGACAGGTGCAGTGATTTATGTGCAAACGTACATGTAAATCCTGTTTATAACACAAACACAGTTTGTAGAATTCTAACCAGGTTTAAAGTCAATATTTGGTGAGACCACCGTTATTCTTCAGCACAGCCTGAACTCTCTTAGACAAGCTTTCCTGTCATTGCTTTAACTCAGCTTCAGGAACACCTCTCCAGGCTTCTTGACGGACGTTCCAAAGCTCTTCTCTGGATGTCCACTGCCTTTGGTTTTCTCTGTGGATCTCACACTGCTTCTATCTCTGACACTGTTCAGGTGCAGGGCAGGTCTAGTTTCTGAGCTACTGTATATTTTTGTTATTACTGTCTGTTTCTCTTATTTCTTCGTCTTTGGATTTAATGTAGTAATAGTTCTGATTTTGCCGTTGCACCATTTATTAAAGAGGATATTTTTTTACATTTATCTGCTTCCTGGCTCTTCACTGCCTGACCTTCACTGACTTTTGTCCACGGTAGTGAGAAAAAAAAACAGGTCCCGAGGAGTCCAGACCTTGATGTTCTGGTGGGACCTTCCCAGGCAGGTGGTTTTGATTATTGGCTTTGTATCTGGCATCTTCTTGAAAAGGGCTCTGCCCAGGAAATTGCTCATCTGTTCTGAAGTTGCAGTTATGATTTTAATTGCGAATACGAAGAGTGTCTTAGGGCTTCTCTTTGACGAGTCCTTGTTTCACCTCTCATGTCCAACTCTGAACTTTTCTTTAAGACCTCAGGTTCCTTCCCTCAGATGTGTTCTGAGGCTGACAAACACCAGATCTAAAGTGTTTGATGGACTAAAAAATTCATCATACCAATTAGAAGCAACACACCCGGCACTTTTCCAGAATGACCTCAAACTCTGAGATAATCAGGTGTCAGACAGGACGTCCCCATCCATTTACCTTCATCCCTCTGATCTATTCTCTTTGCTGTTTTACTAATGAGCCTTTCTTTTGATGGACACTTGCTCACGGAGTTACACTGTCTGCTAAATGCCAGACGAGCTGATTTATGATGAGTAATATAACAGGCAGAAGTGCGAGACTACCACCTGCGACAGAGAACCCAAAATTGAAATGTCAGAGAAATGTTTGCTTATTTGAATTCATACAAATTTAATTCAACTATGCTTACTCTCGGAAAAAGTGGTCCCATGATTGGTCTTTTCACAGGAGACAATGGTAGAACCTTTGGTTTCTTTAAAACCATTAAAATGGATGGTTCTCTGGAGAAAGAGACTAAAAAGGATGGTAGAAAGGTTGATTTTTTCAACACCATAGAAAAACTATGTTAACCCCCAATTTTTGGGATTTGTGAGTGTGAAGAAGATTTTTTTTAATGCTTTTAATCTTTGTTTTAGACCTGGCCTAATAATAAGAGTCCGTCTTGCTAGATCCACCCTTGATGAAGAGGAAATTTTACCTTATCTTTGGATTCTTTTAAATGTTCTTTGATAAATGTTTCTATAGGGGGAATTTATTATTCATAGAAGCTTGTTTGGCACTTTATAATGGAGCCCTGTTTTCTAATTTATAACGCTGAAAGCTAAAAGTCCAGGGTTGTTCCTGCAAAGGTTTTGCTTTTAACACTTCCTAACAAAACCGTGTATAATTCTCTAACTGCTGACCAGAGCGCGCTATCTGTGTGAGTCAAAGCACCGCTGCAGTCGCTGTATTAACCAGCAGACCTCAGGAGAATTAAGCCGCTGCAGAAGTGCTTCTGTTTTCCACTGTTATTAAAAGTTGCAGTAATGAAAACTCCTTCAAGTAAAGTCTGGCCTCAGGAGTTGGCTTTATTCTCTCTCTAATAAAACATATTTGGAGATCCAAACACTTGGAGGAAAAGGTCTGAGAGAGTGCAAACACATGAAGCTGTCAAGAGACCGTGCACACCGCTGTGGAGGATACATCAACTCCTGGACTGAGCTCCATTGCTCAGCTGGTAATGGAGCTCATGGAGGAAAGAGTCTTAGTCCTCAGGCAATACAACCTCCATCCTACATCTTACCAGGGAATTCGATTTTTTTTCTTTTCAAAATGACATTATATATTATATACATTATATATTATACATAGACAAAATGCTATGCTGTTTTGGAGTGCAGTGCTTCCATCTGCAGACTCTGAATTGCTCACAGTGGTGGAGAGTAGGAACCAGACGTCTGAAGCTCCCTCATAGATGGACGTACGGTAGTGTCCGTTTTTCTTTTGCATGGTGACCTCCAACAGATGCTTCTTCCTCAAAGAAGGTGTGGTTCAGTGATGCTAGCTCTGTGGAGCTTTCTACAGTCTTTAGAAACCCACACCCTCAGCTGGTCCTCACACTCTTCCACGGGGAGCCGCCTCTGGGCAGCGTGTCTTCTGTGACAGAACATGAGCTGAAGGTGGGATGTGATGTGAGAGTTTCATAAGCAGTTCTAACAGCAAAAAATGAAACCAGCGATTTTGATGACATTTAATTAATGTTAGAAACCAGTCAAATGATAAAGTCCATAAGCCTCTATCAGCACTTCATGGAAATCCAAAGGCCATCAGATTGCACAAGGTCATCCAGGGACGGGCTTTGGGGAGCACATGCTAATGAAGTCAGTGCAAACTCTCTGATATTCCACTGCGTCTCTGTTTTTGATGCCTTTGCTCTTAAAAATAACGATTCTTAATGAGGAGCAGTGCTATACTCATAGTTAGTACTAAAGAACTCTTTTTAAAGGGTATTCCACTGATTATGCAAAAAAAAAAATCTGCATAAAAAATTGGTTGAAATGTAAACAAGGTCATTCAGAGGGAGTTTGGTGTGAGAAGCTCGTTGCAGGGAAGCACAGCCAAAGAGAACTTTATGCAATGGTGGTGAATGGAACCAGACGTCTGAGACATGAAATGATGGAGAAGACCCTGCCTGATGCCTGAGACTCCAGGGTTTGGAATGGAACTTAACCTGGTCTGGTGGAGAGATCCATGCAGGGTGCTAAATAGTCCCCAAAGAAACTTGTTTTAGAAGAGATGGACATAGAAGTCCTCGTGGCTGGCTTTAGATAGAGCCTAGACTTTGCTGCCTCTGTTTACTTTATAAAAGCCACATTCGTATAAATAAAGATATGAGAAAAGATTTTTGTCAGGAATCGACAGAAGGTCCATGTTGGGTCTGCTAAAGGACAATTCAATGGATGGTTCTTAAAAGAATCATTATTTTTTAATACAGTCCTGGAGTGTGAAGAGCTGGTTTCAAGGTTAAGGAGCCTCAGTTTCTTGGAAGATTATTTACATTTTCAAAGAGGCTGTTATGATTCTTAAGATTCTTTACACCTTTACACCATCTGCAGCACTGAAACAGTGAGTTACGAGGTTTCTCTGACTTTGTGATTTCGTTCAGTCACTGAACTGAGAAGGATTTTTGAAAAATCCTTGGAGCTTTAACCCTTTAAACACATTTCGGAAGTTTAAGTACTCTCTCACTCATTTTCTGAGCTGCTTGTTCTGATTAGGGTCGCGGGTGGAGCTGGAGTCTATCCCAGCTCTCACGGGGGAAAGGTAGGGACACACCCTGGACATGTCTCATGTCCATTGTAGGGTATGCACACTCACACCTAGGGGACAATTTAGATTTCCAGTCCACCTGACGTGAATGTCTTTGGACGATGGGAGGAAACCGGAGCTCCTGGAGGAAACACACACAGACACGGGGAGGACATGTCCACTCCAAACAGAAAGGACCTGGTCAGGACTTTTGAAAACCCTCCACATTATATAAAAGTTTCCATACCAGTTAATGCATTCTTGTGGTTCTTCAAACTGAGAACCATTTAGGAACCGTTGTTTTGGTGAAGCGAACCTTTTGATACAGATAAGCCTTTGAATTAGGGATGTTTTCATAATTTGTCCTCCGTGTTTTTCAAGCGAGTTGCAAATCTGAGGCACAGCAAAGCTCATTTCAGTACGAACCATCGTCTTCCACACATACCTTCATCCATCTCCATTCCATCCCACACGGAAAGCATAATTACTTCCTGTCTGTCTTAAAGAACCTCAGAGGGATTCGTGAAAGTGCACAGGTCCACTCATCTGCCTGCTCCCTTCCTTAATTACAAATGGAGTGATTAGAAAAACGAGTGTAAGTGTACAGAAGGGTGAAAAAAGGGGGAGAGGGCAAAGAGTATTAACAAGGCTGAAGGATTGCTTCTGTCAGTTCAATCAATACTCCATACAGCAACCTGCCCTCTCCTTCTGCAATAAAGCCTCCATAGAACTGCTGTAGGGGACAGTAATTGATCTTTGGGTAAGGATCCATTTGGAGATCAGCACTTCATTAACCTTGGTATCCAAGGAAACACCTTCTCCCAAGGCACTTTTGGGCTTGGTGCTGCGTTAATTTGGCACCGTGGCATGACTATAGCTCTTTCAGTTCCCTTCAGATCTATGATGGTATTCATTAAAGTGAAGTGAAAGTGAAAGTGACTGTTTGTCATTGCGAGCACGGCACACAGCCACACCACTGGGGAGCCAGGGGCAGCCATATCCAGCAGTGATGGGGACAGTGTCTTGCTTTAGGGCACCTCAGGGCAAGCTTCTGCTCTGGGATTTGAACCCACAACCTTTTGATCCTGGGGCCAAATCCCTCAGGTTGCATTTCTGAAATGGGGTTTACAGTCCATCACAGTGGCAGCTTAAAAGGGTTTGAGACTTTGCCCCAGCATCAGCAGGTAGTGGGTTCGAGTCCCGGAGCAGTAGGTTGCCCAGAGATTCCCTAGGGCAAGCTCCCGTCCCCATCACTGCTGCCCGGGTGCTGGATTCGGCTGCGCCATGCTGCACAGTGTGTGTGTGTTAAATACTGCAGTTTAATTCTTTGTGGTTAATCTTGGTGTAATTTGAGGAAAGTTGCTCTTTAACCCTTAAAAGACCCCACTGATCTTGGCTACAAATGCAACACAAATGAATCTCCATAACAACAAAAAACATAACCTTATATGGAAGTTTCAGTTGGTTCAAAAGTATCAGTTTTACCAAATGGGGTTTCAATGTGGCATCATGCAAAAATAACATTTAATACCTGTGTTTGAAGCTGTCAGTAAGGTTTAATGTGTGTGCTGAGTGTTTGAGGCATCAGTTTAAAAAAAAAAAGAATTTTCTGTTATTTCATTCTTATACAACTTGTTAAAATGCAAATGATCTTTTATAATGCTTCCTAGTTTGTGCTGACCACAAGCAGACCCTCTGTACTACACATACCCGAGCATTCAGTAAAAACTACTTAAAACAGAAAACTGATGAAAGATCCTCCTCCTAAAAGTTGATTTGGGAGCTCCAGACATCTGAGAACCACTGGGCTGGATAAAGAAGCACAGCCATGTTTATTAATGGAGATCTAAACAGTCATCTACAAATCATTTCAGTGTGTCTGGGAAGGAATTAGGACGAGTTTTGATCGTTTTGATTTTTCCATCTTAAGAAGAAGGCTTGTATTCTTCCTGACTCTCTACTAGAACCGAATAGCCTTAATAGTCTCAAATGAAGGGCTCCCCGGGAACATGCTGAGATGTCAGACTGATCCGAGAGCAGTCCTCGGGATCCATAAAAGCACTGGTGGTGCAACAAGCTGTCAGAGGCGGCCTGAAGCATGTGATAAACACCAGAAGCCTCCTTACATTCCCCCGCGAGCGAACTGATCAATACTGCGAGCTTTCAGCTCAACAACACCCACGTTTGTTCTAACAAGGAAAGTGTAGGAGCATCCCGTTAGCCGGAAATGAAACAGGAGGGGAAGGCTTGGCCGGCCTTTCTACATCGCTGCGTTCTCATTAAAATAATTTCCACTTGCCTGCTGAGGATGGATGCATAGGACTCGTCTCTGATGCCCATTATTTATTTCTTTAAATGCAGGGAAGGAGGAGTGATCTATTCTTGATCTAGTCTTGGGAGTTTGAAAGTGGAAACTCATTACACGCCGCTTCGAGTAAAGCGAAATAGCAATTGGCAAGCCGGAAAGCAAAAAAAAACCAAACAAAAAAACAATTTAAATCGTTAATGCTGAACAATACACCTCGACTGTCTGATACGCAAGGCAAGCAAGGCGTAATGAGGAGATCAGCTGGAAATAAAGGAGGAGGTGCTGAGTACTGATAGGACACAGGAACCCTTAATATACGGCAGTAACTCTGATGAATTTAGAGCTTCAGCGTGGCCTCCACTGGGCGGGATGTTCTCCAGAGGAGAGGAAATGAGGACGAGGACAGAGGTTCGGCCTCAGGATCTCCGGGTTCTTGCTTGCTCAGCACTGTGTCAGTGTTAAAGAGTGTAATGACACTTAATGCTGCAACAGCTGCTTGGTCAGAAGGTCTTAAATGAACAAGCAATTACGTCGGGGTTAAATCTGTACGGCCGCGGTCAGAAGACGAAAGTGCTGGAAGGGTTTGTTAATCAGACCCTGCTGTTTGAGTTAGCGTTAGCAGTGTGAAGTGTGGATTACTGGGGTTCGCTGGAGATGTCAGATGAAACATGGCAGATAAAGCTCTTACAAAAGTGCTGGTCATTAGGGAAGAACAAGTGAGAACTGATAACGGAATTACATTAATTGGACTTTGTGGTCTGGAGGGTAAAAATATCCATGCCACTAG
>CM029366.1:31569348-31619348 GCA_017165825.1 Hepsetus odoe
GGAAAAGAGTCTCCTGGTTAGGAAAAGAGTCTCCTGGTTAGGAAAAGAGTCTCCAGAAAAGGAAAAGAGTCTCCTGGTTAGGAAAAGAGTCTCCTGGTTAGGAAAAGAGTCTCCTGGTTAGGAAAATCAGCTCTGAGGATGGATGAATGGATGTTCATTTTAAACTGAACCTGTGTATGGACTGGCCTTCCAAAATCTGTAAGCCCAGAATGGACTTGGTTTTAGTCACTATTATTATCTACAAGGTTCATGTCCAGCACTATCATGGGCCCCTACAGGACCCCTGTGTGAAGACCTCACTTGTGTCGTCAGTGATTCATTTCTGAAACAAATGCTTAGTTGGATGAAAGCTTTAATATTTATAAGATTTATTTAATAGCATCAGTTACAAGCATCAGCTTTAATTCTACACGTGATTCATTATTGATGCACGAAACAAAACAGATGAAATAGCCTCTAATTCGCCATGACGACTGCAGTCAACATTATGTTCTAGCATGACCTATTCACAGTATAGTCACAGTCTAGTGTTCCCGCCAAAAGTGCTGGGACAGCAAGGCCTCTGGGTTCGAGAGAAGAGCAATATGAGGCATGAGATCATATTCATGGTATTAAAATGTGTTAAATTACTTTGCACATAGCAGCTTTTGTGTCTGACCACCCACTTCACCAAACTGCTTTTAGGGTTTTTTTCACGGTTATGGTCTTTCACTTTCTTCCTTGAAAGGCTATGGTCTTTTTCTTTTCATTCTTTTCTTTTTTACCACAAACGTTTTCGTTTCGGATGTTGTTTGCCCTGGGAGGGTTCTCTCCATCTCAAACTCAACAGTGTGAATAAACGTCCAGTATATTTGGAGGGGACTCTAATAATAAACTCATACTTACTGGAAAGCTCATGTTAAATGACCTTGAGCAACCTTTCCCACCATTCCCATACAGAACAACTGCCAATGCCAATTGCCAATGGGTCAAGAGGTCCCAGGTTCGAATCCCAACTCTAGCACTACCATCACTGGGTCCCTGAGCAAGACCCTTAACCCTGTATCTCCAGGGGGGACTGTCCCTGTAATCAGGACATGGAAGTCTCTCTGCATAAGAGCGTCTGCTAATATGCCACAAATGTAACAAATCTTAAGCAGAAACCAACATTAGTCTTTCATCCACAGTAGTTCTCCCAGAGGAACCCTAGAGCAAGGTACTGTCCCCATCACTGCTCACCGGGCGCTGCACGGTGTGTTATGAACCATTTTAAAACGTGTGTGTGGGTAAAATGCAGAGGCTGATACTCGTTGTGGTTCACTGCCTGCTGTGCCGTGTTTCACAATGACAAGAATAGTCACTTTCACTTTGACAGACTGTCTCAACCCTGGTTAGAAGTTGTGAAAGTGAAAAGGGTTTTAATGGTGTTCCGCATTCAAAAGCGCAATCGATGCAGCATGAAGTATAACTGCGGTGCAACATGGGCCCATCATGTTCTTTAACTAAAGGTAGAGGAAGTACCAGTACTGGGACCACCACCAGTTTAGCACCCTTTAATATCACCTACAAGATTTTTAAACTTTACTGTGTTTTTGGAGTTTAATATATTGCAGTTTAAGCCTTCCTTTATCGATTATGCCAGTTTCCTCTCTTTCAGTGAAGCACAAAAGCTAGTTTGAAGGCTAGACGCTCCCTCTGTGGAGGAGCACAGTATAGGTGATTATATGTGATTAAAATCGCTGTTAGTATTTAGGACAACTGTCATAACCTACACTGTAAATGCAATTTACACTGATTACTAACACAATTTGACATTTTAAATGGATGCACAATGCACAGACAGTTATATGCACCCTACATGACCTTTGCAGTGTTTTGTTTTTTTATTATTATATGACTCCAGACTTTTTAAAATATATGACCATATAAGTAATCCAGAATAAATAGAAAGTAATTGGATTCCTTTGGTTTATATCATTAATCCTCTGAACTGGGTACAGGGCATCAGTAATATGTCCTGAAAAAGACTTTCAGATGAACCCACTGGTTATATCTGAAGGAGCTGAATATAATAAGTTATAAAAGAGTTCTCTTCTCACACACACACACACACACACACACACACACACATCCACGTAGACAGACAGAGCTTTGCAGAAATATCTTCCAGGCTTTAATCTACCAAAGAGGATGCAGTCTGGAGCTCCTTGAAAGCTTCTTCCATTTCCTTTACTCCTCCAATCGTGATCCCTGCAGAAAAGTCTATTTTCTCTTGTAAGGAAACTGCGAGCACAGTATCAGTGAGGCACTAGTTAAGAATTAGTCAAACAAGCAGCAGTTATTAGAGCATCGTTATTCAAATCCAGCACATTCTGCCTGCTATAACACACCCCATTCAACTCTCCTAATTATCCAGCATTTAAGATGTGCTGGAGTCAGTAAGATGCTAAGCTGTGCAGTGATGTGACGTGGCCCAGATTTCACTGGCGCTTCTCCACCTATCTCCCAGACTCAACATCTGGAAGTGAGAGGCTGCAGAGCAATCAAATTAAACTCAAATGCTAATTGCTGGAATTGCTGTGTGTGTGTGTGTGTGTGTGTGTGCTGGTTTTGCTTGTTTTTACTTGTTTTCCGGACAGAAATATGGCGACTCTTATGTTTCATGTTTTTTACATCGGAAAAAACTTTAACTCTAACGATGGGAGGTGCTGATTTGGACTACAGGACAGGGGTTCAGGCCCACCCTCAGACTCACTCACTCATTTTCTGAGCAGCTGTCCTAATTAGGGCTGTGGGCTGGAGTCTGTCCCAGCTCTCATTGGGAGAAGGTTGTGGACACTCCCTGGACAGGTCGCTAGTCCAGTGCAGGGAAGACACAAACAGGTGCACACACACCTAGGGGGCAATTTAGCATCTTCAGTCCACCTGACGTGTCTTTGGACGGTGGGAGGAAACCAGATTTCCTGGAGGAGACACAGACAGACACGGGGAGAACGTGCCCACTCCACACAGAAAGGAGGCGGACCGTCCCACCTGGAAACTGAACCCAGGACCTTCTTGCTGTGAGGTGACCTGTTGCACCACTATGCTGCCCACCCTATATATACATATCTATATGGGTTCAGGACTGGGAGCAGGGCTTGTGGACAGATGAGAGTAAATTTCTGTGATTTGGGGGATGTGCAGGGTTTATGTGGGACGGGTGACAGAGGGAAAGGGCAGCACAGAGTGTGTTGTTCCTGCGGTGAAACATGAAGGATCTGTGATGCTCTGCTTAGTTAGTTAGTCCTTCAACATCTCACAATTCCTTCTGGTTTACAGATCGCTGGACAAAATTTCATTCTTTATTAGGATAATGACCCTGAGCTCCACAAGCAGAACGTTTGGAGAATGTCTTGGTCCTCCCGGTCTGCAAATTTTACTCCCATTGGACACGCTGGGCCCACAATCTTCTGGTGAAATTTAAAGTCTGTAAAACTTGGTCAGAAACGAATGGTGTTGCATTTTCTGTAATTTTTCACATTTAGCTGTAAATAGCAATTAAATCTGATCTCTCAGCTCACGTTCATCCTTTGATCTCAGACCCAAATGTCCTCAGTGCAAAAACAAATGAATTGGTTTTGCTGTTCCAGGACAAAAGGACATTTTCTCTGCAATTGTTTATTTTAGACTAAGTCTGAAAGCTGTTTCTGCTTTGGAACCGGCAACAGTGCCAACAGACTCAGGGGCTTCGCTGGCAAAGCTGAAACACGGCACTCCTGCCAGTCATACTGAGGGCCTGCATGCACGCACACACACACACACACACACACACCAACACACACTCACTCAGTCTTTTCCACACTTATGGACACAATATGATTTTTTAGGAGAATGTCCATGCCCATGTCTGCAGCGCGGACCCTTTTTTGCCAACTTACCCAGTCAACCTCAACATCCAGCTAAGCCTTAAACACACTGAAGCACTTTCCAAGCCCACGTTCTAACAGGAATAACGCCACACAAACTCGGTGCACCATGGGCGACATCCACACATCCACACACAGATTAAAGACTGGCACACACTCAGCATACATAAAGACACGCTGCCTGGTCTAAAAGAAAGTCATAACCTTGTAGTGCTGGTTTGATTCCCAGGCAGGACGGTCCGGTTCCTTTCTGTGTGAAGTGGACACGTTCTCCCCGTGTCTGTGTGTGTTTCCTCCAGGAGTTCTGGAATCAGTCAAAGTACTGAGACCCAACAGCTGTGAAGAAAACCACATTTCAGTGGTTTAAAAAGTTTTGCCAGGGAGCATAATGATTGGACTGTGGAGCAGAGGAGAAGGTCATGTGGTCTGGTGCATCCAGATTTTGACTTTTCCAAGCGTGGGTGATGTGATGTGCCCATCATGCATCACAGTGTCAGCAATATAAGCCTGTAGGTGGCAGTGTTATGATCTGGGGTTGCTTCAGTCGGTCAGGTTGAGGTTCTGCAATGTTATCTACCCCAAATAAACAAAAATGAGGTCAGCTGACCACCTGAAGATCACGGAGGACCAGGTTTTACCATCAAGTGTTTAACAAAGGGGGGGGCTTTAAAACTTTAAATAATTATTTTAATATTATTCGGGCCAGCCTCGTGTTTAAGGATGAGGGACCAGGATCAGAAGGTCGTGGGTTTGAATCCCAGACCAGCAGGTTGCCCCGAGGCACCCTTGAGCAAGGTACCGTACCCATCACTTCTCCCCACTTCAAATAGCTGCACCCTGCTGCGCATTGTGTGTGGGTGAAAAGCAGAGGAAAAAAAAGTGAAAAAGTGAAAGTGACTATTCTTGTCATTGCGAGGTCACAGCACAGCACACAGTGAACCACAACGAAATTGTACCTCTGCATTTATCCCATGCAAACACCTGCAGCGGGGGCAGCTATGAAAGCACCCGGGGAGCAGTGACAGGGACGGTACCTTGCTCAAGGGTACCTCAGGGCAACCTACTGGTAAGGGGTTTGAACCCACAATCTTCCGATCCTGTGTTTATATATATATAAAACATATATCTCAATATATATCTCATCTTTAGATGCCTTAGGATAAAATGGAGACATGCACGCATGCACACACACACACACACACACGTAAATATGTAAAGATAAACGAGAGTAAATGTCTATAGCACAAATATATACATAAACTATAAACACAAATTATATACAATTCCAAATGTGCACAGGATATGGAGCATAAGAGGAGGGTGAGAGGTATGGAGAGAGAGAGAGAGAGAGAGAGAATAAGCTTCATCCTGGTGATGAACTTTCCACACTGCTGTACTGCAGTGGTTTGAATGCAGTGCTGTGAAATCAGTGAGCACGATGCTGCATTTCAGTCCCACTGGGACCTGCAGAGAAATTAATTATTAAACCAATTACTGGCTTGAAGACAAAACAGGATGATAACAGTTTATCCAGTAATTGCTGCTGTTACAGTAAAAGATTTTGCAATGAAGACGTTCGCCGCGCCGTGAGCACGGCACTCTTTCATTCCCACAAACAATTAAAGCACTCCAGTGACGAGCTTCACGCACTTTCTGCTCAGCAATAAACAAAAATGGCTCAATTAATATTGCGCAGTTCTTGGTAGATGAGTACACCATGAGACAGAAGTCAGGCTACTGCAATAATCAATGCACTTTGGAGATTAAAAAAACAGCCAAAGGATAAATCGAGTCTCCAATAAAAGTCGACGAGCTGGAGATAAATCTCGATAAACCTTGCTGGTTTGCCAAAATCTCCATCCACAATATCCGCCGCTGTAATGGCAGACAGTGGGATTAATGTTATTAGGGACTTTTGTTGTAATTTTAGAGCTGTTAAATGATTTGACCCTATAATAAATTCAAAATTCTGTCGTTTTATTGTTTATTTGCTTCACTTGTTTACACCAAGAGCAGAAGTGTGTCCAGGTTTACATGCTTTACATAAGCAGAGCCATGATGCTTATTTTTGGCCTACAGGTCAGGGAGTTGGCCCCGTGATCAGAAGGTCATTGGTTCGAATCACAGAACAGTAGTCTGCACTGAGGTATCCTTGAGCAAGGTACTGTCTCCATCACTGCTCCCCGGGCGCTTTAAATAGCTGACCCCTGCTGCACGGTGTGCATGGGTGAAAGGCACCAAGGTGGCGGTGGTCTCGTGGTGGTACTTGTCTATGGACCTATAGCTCAAGAGGTCCCAGTTTCAAATCCCACCTCCGGCACTACCACCACTGGGTCCCTGAGACCCTGAACCCTGAGTGTCTCCAGGGGGACTGTCCCTGTAATGTAAATGTAAAAGACATGTTGTTGTGCTTCACAATAGTCACTTTCACTTCACTTTCCCCTCATATTTGTACCTTTTTGTGCTATAATGGGTTGATACAGGGCAGCATATAAAAGACAGGATGTAGGAACCAAACTGAACTTTATTGATAAGCTAATTTAAGGAAATCAATAATAATAAAATTATAAATAAAGCAAAACTGGAACCAAATCAGCAGTAAAGAATTCTAAAACAGATAACACACCGGGCAAGCAAGACTACAGACGTAGACGGGGCACTTACATTAGCAGAGGAGCAGCACTGACACAGGGCGAAGGATACTTATAGTATCTAGAACCGGGGAACTCCTGACACGGGGAGGGGAGACATGAAGGGGGCAGCGGTGGTGTAGTGTTTAGAGACGAGGACCCAGGATCAGAAGGTCATGGATCCGAATCCCAGACCAGTAGGCTGCCCTGAGGTACCCTTGAGCAAGGTACCGTCCCCATCACTGCTCCTGGGTGTTTAAATAGCTGCCCCCTGCTGCACGGTGTTCACGGTGCTAAAGTTCATATTTGATAATAGTTTTTAGATTTTATCAGCATTTAGTATCAATCAAGTAAATATCATACATATGATATATATATGTTCAGTAAGAGAACCTACATATCTTCAGTGAGTACATATACAGTGAGTACAATACATTATATATGTATAATGCCCTGAGGTACCCTTGAGTAAGGTACCGTGCCCATCACTGCTCCCCAAGCGCTTTCAATAGCTGCCCCCTGCTGCACGGCGTTTGAGTGCATGGGTTAAACGCAGAGGTCCAATTTCATTGTGGTTCACGTGTGCTGTGCTGTGACCTCGCAATAACAAGGGTTGCCATTTTCCCTTTCACTTTCACTTTTCCTATGTATACAGTACTGTGCAAAAGTTTTAGGCAGGTGTGGAAATGCTGTAAACAAAGAACGGTTTCAGAAATGGAAGTGTTGATCATTTATTTTCATCAATCAACAAAATGCAGTGAAGGAACAAAAGAGAATCTAAATCAGATCAATATTTGGTGTGGCCACCCTTTGCCTTCAAAACAGCATCAGTTCTTCTAGCTACACTTGCACACAGTTTTTGAAGGAACTCAGCCAGTCGGTCGTTCCAAACATGACTGTGTTTCTCCTCCGTGTGACATTGATGATCACCAGTACCTGTTCGGTAAAACTGGTTGATCATACACCGACTATAATCCTACAGAATCCCTGACTGTGTGCAAGTGTTCCTAGAAGAACTGATGCTGGTTTGAAGGCAAAAGGTAGAAACACCAAATATTGATCTGATTTAGATTTTTCTTTTGTTCGCTCACTTTGCATTTTGTAAATTGATCAAAATAAACAATCATTATTTATATTTCTGAAAGCGTTCTTTGTTTACGGCATTTTTTCCACACCTGCCTAAAACTTTTGCACAGTGCTGTAGATATATATATATATATTTTTTTTTTTTTTGAGTGATTTATCTGAAAATATACCGTCCATCCAGAAAACATGCTGTTCGAGCAGCTGGATAGATAAATGTTAACTGCCGATCAATGAATGCTTGTACATTAATCGCTTTATCTCTGCATATCTGGTCTGGTCTGTTTGTCTGTCCGTGGGTCCATTTTTCTGCTATAAGGAAGAAAATGAGGTTATAATTCCTCCGCTGATTTATGTGGCTTTGCATAATGAATTAACCGACTCTTTCACGCTTCAGAGGGCTTTCAAAAGGCCAAAGGAGGTCAAAGGTTAAAGCACACACAGGCTCGCCGTCACATGCACACACAGGCCTGATTTGAATTTCATGTCCACGGTCAAGAGGCGCTTGAGGACTCTCAGGTGAAGGTACGGGCCGTCGGTCTCGGACCTTCTGACCCCAGATTAGAATTCCAGCACGGCGGATCAGATGCAGAGCGAGTTCTCAGAGAGCTCATTAAAACAAAGCTGGAACTGGAACACTGAGCAGACAGCGGAGGAGGAAAGTTCATGATTCTTTGCTGGAGAAGGATCTTTTTACCCAAGTAGGTTTAAAGCAAGTGGGCTTGAGATTTTCACACCTTATTTAGATAGGGCAGCAATGGAATAGGGTTTAGGGACTAGGACCTAGAATGTGAAAGTCATGGGTTCAAGTCCCGGACCAGTGGGTTACCCCTCGGGCGTGGTACCGTCACCATCACTGCTCCTAAGGAGCTGGCTACCCACTGCTCTACTGAATGATGGTTTAAAGGCAGAGAACGCCATTTGTTGTGGGACACTGCCGTGGTTCACAGTGCCGCGTAGTCACTTTCACTTTCACTTTCACTGGTGTTTTCAAATGATTTAGGAACAAATGTTTAAAAAAGGGCACAATGGGGCAAAAAAGCTTTACAGTTCTCAACTATGACTGGGAGCCTGGCGCTTCGATATCCAGAAAGAATGTTTATTATGAGATCAAATGTAAATAAATGACCCAAATCATGGTGGTTCAGGAAGGTGGCTCATTATTCACACTATTTTAGAGAGACGCTCGTTAAGCAGCTCTGCTTGAAGGCCAAAGCCTGCGTGCTCCTGGGATTAGAGATGTAATTTACATTGAAAAGACCGCATGTCATTGGAGAAGTATTGACCCCTATGGTGAAAAATAATGCAATGTTAATAATTGAGGAGCAAAAAGAACTTTTTTTTTTCTATCCAGGGTCAGCCATTATCCCACTATAGCATTATTTATTCAGGCCAACCCAGACAGAGGTCATCAATCTGAAAATGGCATTTAGCCTGCAAGGGTTCCAGCACAGTGGTCAAAAGGGCAGGAAATCACAAATAGTGTGGATTTAAAGCAATACTTTCAACCAGATCTCTTTTTGACTCTCATGAGGAAGACACCTAATTATCTGTTATTAACTGGAGTGTGATTGGTACTTAAACCTGGAGGCAAAAAACGTTTCAACACTGTGACCAGAAAATCTGCTTGGACGTTTTGTACCCTAAATGGTGACAGTACTAAGAACACATGATGTCACACACACTTTCTGCAAATTTACTGAAAATGGTATGGATTTTCAATCCCTGTCATTCACCTCTACTGATACCCAGACCAGTTTCAAGAATGTTCCACAGACTGGCTGGCCGTTGCTTGTTGTTTGCGGAAGACAATGAAGACACCGGCTGTGTCATTTTCTGCTGTGTGAAATAATCTTCTTTTCAGGATCTGCTAAAATCTCCCTTATTCTCCATCACATCTGCAGCACAAGCTAGCTGGTGTTCAGTAAACCCTGGCGTTGGTCTGTCTGGTTTAGTGTCCAGTAAACTCTGACGTTGGTCTGTCTGGTTTAGTGTCCAGTAAACTCTGACGTTGGTCTGTCTGGTTTAGTGTCCAGTAAACCCTGACGTTGGTCTGTCTGGTTTAGTGTCCAGTAAACCCTGGCGTTGGTCTGTCTAGTTTAGTGTCCAGTAAACCCTGAAGTTGGTCCGTCTGGTTTAGTGTCCAGTAAACCCTGGTGTTGGTCTGTCTAGTTTAGTGTCCAGTAAACCCTGAAGTTGGTCCGTCTGGTTTAGTGTCCAGTAAACCCTGGTGTTGGTCTGTCTAGTTTAGTGTCCAGTAAACCCTGGCATTGGTCTGTCTAGTTTAGTGTCCAGTAAACCCTTACACTGAATTGTCTATTTTAGTGTGCTGCTCTTTTCATTCCTGTTTTCGTCTACAGGGTGAACGGTGCTCTTTTGAGAGCTGAAAAAGCACATTCATGCTTTTATTCATTTATTAAGCAGTGTAGAAGGATCTTTCCCTAGTCGTCAGAATTGCTGAGTCCCTTGTCTTTATCGGTTGTCTGATGTAAGTCCATAAGCAGGTTCAAAACAAGGTCATGAGATTTTCACACATTATTTATAACGGGCAGCAAAGGACTAGTGTTTAGTGAAGTGAAAGCGACTATTTGTGATTGTGATCACAGCACACACTGATCCACAACAAAATACATCTTCTGCTTTTCACCCACACACACTGTGCTGCAGTGGGCAGCCATTTTCAGCATCGGGGGAGCAGTGATGGGGACAGTACCTTGCTCAAGAGAACCTCAGGGAAACCTACTGGTCTGAAGTCCAAACCCAACACCTTCTGATCCTGGAGCTTAGACAGGGTTTAGGGACTAGGGGGTTTAGGGTCTAGGGGGATCAGGGTTTGTAAAGTGTGCTACTTCCTACAAATATGCGATTGTTGATTTAAATCTAGGTTACAGGAATGAAGAAGAGATGTGGACAAAGAAGCAGTGATGTGCTGATGTGCTAAAAGCCATGAATGTAAGCAACTGCTTGTCCATTATCTGTACTGTCAGTACAGCTTCTTCACATCTAATTTTACAGGAATTCAATCATTCTGGGTCCAGCAGCATCATGATGTTCACAAACAAAACATGATGTACCGGTAAATAAATCAGATTTTTTTATCAAAAATGTATAAATGTCCAAGTGCTTCTTTGCTTAGTGAGCGCTCTGTAGTGAGACCAGCTTTGATATACGGGTTGGAGAGGATGGCTGATGAAAAGACAGGAAGCAGAGCTGGAGGTGTCAGAGTTAAAGATGCTGAGATGTTCGTTGGGTGTGACGAGGATGGACAGGATTAGAAATTAGTATATTAGAGGGACAGATCAGGTTGGACGGTTTGGAGACAAAGTCTGAGAAGGAAGGTGTTGGTTTGGACTTGTCCAGAGGAGAGATGAGGATTATATTGGGAGGATGTTGAAGATGGAGTTGCCAGGACAGAGGAGAAGAAGAAGGACAAAGAGGAGGTTTATGGACGTGGTGAGAGAGGACATGCAGGTGGCTGGTTTGAGTGAGGAAGATGCAGAGGACCGGAAGAAATGGAAACGGATGATCCGCTGAGGCTACAGCTAAACGGGAGCAGGCGAAAGAAGAAGAAGAAGAAGAAGTGGAAGGAGTGGAACAGTCGGCATGAAAAATTGGGTGGTGTTTGGTTGTTTTGGGCCAGTCTGCCCGAAATCCCAAGGCCAACGTTTAAGTCTCAGTCCAGCTCTGGATAGAGATTAGGCTGAAGTCGTCCTTCAAACAGATTCCACAGATTCCTCTGCTTAAACACATCATCATAAGCTGCATTTTTCAGTTCACTTCAATACCGACGCAGCAAAGTTCTCTCCAAGTTCTCTTCAGATGTTGTTTAGTAGCATCTCCCTCCAGAATACAAAAATCATAAACTGATATTGTGACACTGAGCAGTTTCTTCTCGTGTGTGAGTGTGTGGGCATGCGTTTGTATTTTCCTTTTTTCCATCAAGGACACCGCGTTATTAGCGTCTCCGAATCATGGCCTCGGTCTACTCATCCGATGCCATCATGCCAATCCTTTGTCACTCTCCTCCTCAGAAGACAGCTGGCTTTGGCCCAGTAAAGAAAACGTTTTACACCTTATTAGCCACAGCTAATGAAGCAAATGAACCTCATTAACTTTAACTCATGTATTCAGAGCATAAATAGCAAAATATTACCAAAGTTCAAGCTTTTTCTGTTCGGCAAAGCATGATGAATGGATACAGATGGTGGAGGCCAAGGTTTAGGAGGGGCTTATCAGAGAGCCTAAATATAATCAAGGATAAAGAAGGACTTGCTGTTTTCTATCCTGAAGGTTTAAAAGTTGGACTGAATATTTGATTCAGTTTGAGGTCAGACAACCGATTAAAAAAACAAAGCACCAGAGATCCATCACCGTCATAAAGTCTCCCTCAAAGCACATAAACTAAATCCTCCTCCTTCTTCTATCGGCTGCTCCCGTTAGGCTCCATTTCTTCCGGTCCTCTGCATCTTCCTCTTTCACTTTCCTGGCAGCTTCAACATCCCCCTCCTGAGACAATTTCGTCTCTGCTCTGGACATGTCCAAACCAAAACAGTCTCACGTCACTGATGTTGCCTCCAAAACTAGAGCTGTCCCTCTAATACACTCGCTCCTAATCCTGTCCATCCTCGACCCTTTCTCGCAAACCTCAGGGTCTTTAAATGACCATAAACATGGGCAGCTGTGGCCAAGTGGTTAGGGAGTTGCCCTGGATCGGAAGATTGTGGGTTCGATTCACTTCACCAGTAGGTTACCCTGAGGTACCCTTGAGCAAGGTACCGTCCCCGTCACTGCTCCCCGGGTTGCCCACTGCTGCATGGGGTTTGCATGGGTTAAATGCAGAGGTCCAATTTCGTTGTGGTTCACTGTGTGCTGTGCTGTGACCTCGCAATGACAAGAATAGTCACTTTCACTTCACTTTCACTCCACTTTCAAGTTACTTTAAAATAACTAAACACTATTATAGAATAAAAGTCCTTTTATTTACTCCTTTCGTTTTCCAACCATTCCGCATTATAAAGCGATTCTGCAAAAGATTCTGCAAAATTCGATGACTGAGGTGTAAAAACAGTGCAGGGTGGGTTTGCTGCGAAATTTCGAAATAAAAATATGTGAAATAAAGTTTCTTTATAGTGGAGGTAACAGAACCAGACGTCTTCAGCGCAAAAACGTTTTTCCTCTCGAACACCAGTGAACCTAAAGTCTTCTGTGTTTTAAGGAATGTTGATGTTTGGAAAATACAGTTAATTATAACTGTATATAAATAAAATAGCTTCCTGCATTTACCCCTTGACCCAGAATGAAGTTTAAAAGACACACGAAACAATGTCATCAGGCAGCGTCTTCATAACTATTTTATGTAGAAACTTTTCAGTATGGAGGCTTTTAGCTTTAACGTCTTCGGATGTCTGGTTCCACTCAAACGTGCTGTTAAATATTCAGAGCATTTTGCACCAAATCCACTTTAAACGACTTTCTTTACATCATCGCCTTTCTGTTCTGCAGAGGGTTTTAAAAAATGAGTGGAATTCTCTTTTCAGAACAAAGTCAATCTGTCTAATTTTACAGACCTTGAACATTAAGGTACATTTGTAGAATTTCTATACAAAAGCGGTGGATTCTCTGGAGAGACCATCCAGTAGCTTTTGGATTCAGAAAGAATCCATTAGTACCAGACCCTGCTAATGACTGCAATCAAACCCTCAGAGCCATGTTCCGACACTGATGTTGATAAATTGAAAGTGAAAGTGACCATTTGTCTTCGCGAGCATGCCACACTGCGCATTGTCCTCGCCCCAGTCCTGCTGGTGGGCTGGTATTTAGGGACTGGGTCTCAGGATCAGAAGACCATGGGTTCGAATCCCAGACCAGTAGGTTGACCACCACTAGGGGACCACCAGTAGGTTGACCAGTAGGGGACCACCACTGCTCCCCGGGCGCTGGATATGGCTGCTCCCTGCAGAACGGTGTGTGGGTGAAAAGCAGATGAAGCATTTCATTGTGCACGTCACTGTGTACAATGACAATTAATCACTTTCACGGGCAGCGATGGCCTAGTGGTTAGGGAGTTGGCCCCCGGCTCTGAAGATTGTGGGTTCAATCCCCTCCCCAGTGGGTTGCCCTGAGGTACCCTTGAGCAAGGTACCGTCCCCGTCACTGCTCCCCGGGCGCTTTCAATAGCTGCCCACTGCTGCACGGTGTTGTGTGCATGGGTTAAAAGCAGAGGTCCAATTTCGTTGCGGTTCGTTGTGCTTGCTGTGCTGTGACCTCGCAATGACAAGGGTTGTCACTTTCACTTTTTCACTTTTTCACACCTGTTGTCAGTCCATGTCCTGTCCTTGTCCGCTGTCCCTTGTCCCATGCGAAGGACACCATCACTCTTTCTGTATTCATCTTTGCCGGATCTTTTCTTCTCCCTGTGTTGTGATCCTGCTGTTTGTTTCGATAGTAGAATAAGTGAGAACCTTTTTCTGGCTTCATTCTTTTTTTTTCAGTCTTTATGTTCTTTAGATTAGTCTGGTTAATGTTTTAAGTGTATTCTAATAAAGTATAGTCTATTTCTGCACTCTCGCTCACCTCCAAACCATCACAACTGCCGACATCTGCATGGGCATTTTTACACTTTATCCTGTAAACTTTTCTGGTGAGAGATCATTGTACCGATCCCACCTGGAGTTTGGAGAAATCTAATCATAGGAAACACTGTCAGGCTGTTAAAAGAAAGACAGAAACATGACTGATAGTGTGTTGCAAGGTTGTGACTGGAGGGCTAGGAAAATCAAAAATTACGATCACATTTATTTAGGCTTGCGATCAATAATATTCAGCCACCTTGACTTCGCACCTGCACGGAATAACAAAACATTGCTATTAACCTCAAAAGCGCAGCTCTTTCCAATTTAGCAATATCATCTTTATTTTCTCCCTGTTTTCGTTCCTTAGATGGCTTCGAAGCCCTGATTATGAACATATTTTGAAAGTCCTGTCATCTGTAGGTCAGACACACCGTCTATGGCGTGACAGATGTAGCAATTAAGTTCGCTAATGACTGCAATCAAATCCTCAAAGCAAGCGAGATCCTCACCAGAAGAATGGATGCTGTTACTGCAGCAAAGGGGGAACCTCCCTGTTTTTATCCTGGTGGGGATGTGATTTAGTTGATGAACACTTGTTTATGATCAGCACATTTCTAATAAAAGCCAGCAGGCGGTTGTTAATTTCACACTATTGTGAGACACTTTTTGTGAAGTAGTTTCATTAAATATTCAGATAAAATTGATTTGAAGCAGTCAATCTGCATTATTTGTTCAGAGATGGGATTAGTTTTCCAAAAGGAATGTGTGGTAAGCTGTTTAGGAAGCTATGGGGCTGTTCACATCCAACATGCAGTAGAAAAAAGGGCGTGGTCAGCACTGTTGTCTCACAGCCAGAAGGTTCTGGGTTCGATTCCTGGTCCTGGAGTTTATTCTACCTGTGTTTCTAAAGCTCCTCATTGCAGGGACTCTGAACGTATCTGCCTCTACTCAGTCTCATGGTCCTGATCTTCTGATCAGATGTTTTTAGATGTTCCATGCTCTCAGTTGAGGTTAAAAGAAGACTTTCTCTGTGTCGGCTCCACGACTTTGAAATAACCTTACACACTTTAGACCTCTCTCGCTCATTTTCTGAGCCGCTTGTCCAGATAAGGGTCTGGGGTGGTGCTGGAATCTATCCCAGCTCTCACGGGACAAAAGACAGCGACACCCTGGACAGGCGCCAGTCCATCACAGCACTACAGACCTTTTGGGTCAAATTCAAAACCAGGAGTCATAAAAACTCTGCCTTTAGTCGTCTTTTCCGTCTTGCTGTCTGGCAGCTATGTTTTCTTTCTTTATACTGTTTTCTTCACTTCTTTGTTTTCTCTTTGAATGTAATTTCCTTTAATCGTTACTTCTTCTTTTTATTTTATTTCATTTATTATGCTTAATTCGATTTTATTGGACAGCACTTTGCCTCACAACGAGAAGGTCCTGAGTTGGATTCCCAGTGGACATGTCAGCAGACATGTTCTCCCTGTGTCTGTCTGTGTTCCCTTTGGGTGGGTGTGTGTGTGTGTGTGTGTGTGTTTGTCTGTGTGTCTTTGCTGCAATGGACTGGAAACCTGCTCCAGCTGTTTCCCCGCCTTTCGCCCTGTGAGAGCTGGGATTGTCTCCAACACCTCCAACAACACTAATCAGGACAAGCAGCTCAAAAAATGAGTGAGAGCACTTTGGTGACACCTGCTGTCTTTTAAATATGCTCTAGAAATAAAAATGACTGTAGTTTGGACATGTCCAGAGGAGAGTCGAGGATTATATTGGGAAGATGTTGAAGATGGAGCTGCCAGGAAAGAGGAGAAGAGGAAGGACAAAGAGGGGGTTTATGGACATGCAGGTGGTCGGTTTGAAGGAGAAAGATGCAGAGGACTGGAAGAAATGGAAACGGATGATCTGCTGAGGTTACACCTAAACGGGAGCAGCTGAAAGAAGGAGTGGAAGGAGTGGAACGGTCGGCATGAAAAATTGAGTGGTGTTTGACTTGTTTGTCTTGGGCCAGTCTGTCCAAAATCCCAGGGCCAACGTTTTAGTCTCAGTCCAGCTCTGGATAGAGATTAGGCTGAAGTCGTCCTTCAAACAGATTCTAGAAATAAAAATGATTGTTGTCCTCCCACCTGCCAAAGACATGCAGGTATCTTGCTCAAGGGAACCTCAGGCCTACCTTCTGATCTGGGGTTCAAAACCTTCCGATTCCTGGAGCTTAGTCCCTAAACACTAGTCCTCCGCTGCCCCATATATGCTTGGATCTACTAGTTTTAAACTTGCTAGATGTTACTAGATAGCCCCACACGTCATAGAGGATTAAAGCAAACTTCTGGGTTTCTGGCTTCACGCTGACTTCAATCAAGCCCTTGGTCTGATTAGCTCCCACCATCACTGCACTTTTCAGGCCACTTAATATGCACAGATATGAGAGGTGTTTGCCCAGCTTTAGCACTCAGCTGAAGTGAAATCCACCTCATATTACACTTCCATGGAAAACATTTTGGTTTAAAGTCATTTGGTCACTCATTTTCAAAATGCAACAAATCTCTTTTGCTCCTGCTCTTCAGCTTCAGTTGAAAAATGAAATGGAAGGAATGAGAAAGCTGGTACACTGCCTAGACCTGCTGTACTTGTGTCCACAGCAGATTAACATATCTCACACTCATTCATGGCCATCCATCTCTATTGTCCTGATGGGGCTGGATAACCTTGCTGTGCAGATGGATGCCAGGCGTCAGACTGGCTTTCAGGACACATCACTCCTGGAAGGAGAGAGAGAGCGAGAGAGAGAGAGTATCTTGGTCTGTCCTCTCTCCAGGCCTGGTGCCAGCCCCGTCTTCAGTCAGGCTCTAGGGGAGGTATCGTCCGTGGCTCTCCAGCAGTGACTTATGGCATCGTGTCAGACAGATGGAAATGAATGTTTGAGTCAGGGAGAAGCCCAGTATTTGTGACTTCCCTGAGCGTTGACTCTCCAGGAAGAGTTATAGAGCGAAACTTGAGCAAATTAGTCCACAGAATGTATTTTTTTCCTGGACCTTGAGCATTAGAAACAGCTTTTACTGTTAGCTGTTGGACTTAATTGTTTATTATCAACTGAAGGCATGAAAAGTGGTGAAAAAGGAGGTGCTTACCTGGTTGAGCTGTGCATTTAACCAAGGTGTGCATGCATAACATCTGCCCTGTAGAACGAATACACACTGGAGCAACTTGAACCTAAGTTCTCAATGGCCAGTTATCTAGAACATCCTGAAAGTCATTGTCTAAAGCTGCAAAAAGCTGGACCTAATTAAAGAGGGCAGTGGTGGATTAGTGGTTTGGAAACAGGCCCCAGGATTGGTTGTTCATGGGTTTAAATCCCGGACCAGTAGGTTGACCTGAGGTACCCTTGAGCAAGGTACCCTGGGAGGTGGACATGGCTGCCCCCTGCTGTATGTGTGTATGTTTGGGTAAAATGCAGGGGATGCGTTCACAATTCCATTTAGTCACTAAAGGTCAACTGGTGTCTCTAGCCAGAACCTCACTCACTCACTCACTCACTCATTTTCTGTGCCGCTTGCCCTGATTAGGGTCATGGGTGATGCTGGAGTCTGTCCCAGCTCTCACAGGGCGAAAGCGCTGTGGACCCTGGACAGGTCACTGGTCCCAGTCCCTGTCATTTTCCAAACTCAAACTGTCAGTTTCAGTGTCTTCTCTGTTGAGGACACATCCATGAGCAGTTTCACTTCTAATGGGTGGAAACGTAGGCTGGTTCACCAGACGGAACCCAGGTTAGAAGAATCCTGAACAGGACCGGTTCCCTGATGGTGGAAAAGGATTTCTATTGGGTTAATCTTATATATTCAGATAGATAGATTGATAGATAGATAGAGAGACAGATAGATAGATAGGTAGGTGTCCATTTTTGTTTTAAATGAGTCAGAAGATGCCTTTGTCAGGACCATAAGATCTGTACATTTTTCTCCTCCACTGACTTTCTCTATATTACTTTCCATCAGTCTCTATTCCACCCTTCAAAAGTAACCCAATCTTGCCAGCAAGTCCTAACCACAGGTGATGCTGTATTTCAGACACACACACACACACACACTACAGTCTTTTCCCCCCATGCTTGCCCCTATCTCTTCCCAGCAGTTCTCTAGAGATAGCGTTTCTTTACATCCTTCACCCAGCCCTGAATGCATTACTCTCTTAAGGCTTTCTAATGGATGCTCGGAGCTCTGGCTGGGGCTGATAGTAGGACACACGGTAGTTATCAGGCTTAAGCATGGGGGATATTAATCACAGCGCGTGCTGTTCAGCACAGTGGCAGGATTTCTTCCTGGCTGCCGTTTTAGAGGAAAATCCAGTGCAGCGGAGGATAAATCTAACATCAGCCCAACAGGCCTTCCGTAATTCCAAATATATTTACACCAGACTCATAGAAATGATAGTTTTGAAACCCTCCCCCGGTCTCGATTCAGTTTTTTAGATGTAGTTTCAGCTCTATATCAATAAAGACACAGGTAGGCTGATTTTGGGATTCTTTAGCTTCTGCCTGGTGAATAAACAGGGGGCGGTCGTACGCAGCAGGAATGCTCTGCAATGTATAATTTCAGCTTATACTGAGTTTTACATTTCGAGGGGAAGAAGTTGTGCAAAATGGGCCAAAACTTTAGCACAGGCCAGTTTCGACCCCCAATATTTTACTTTTCATAAAGAACCAGTAATTGTGTTTATTTACAGTTGTATTCATTGTATTTAATTGTATTAAAATATGAAGAGGAGCATCCATTCATCCATTTATCCATCCTGCCATTATCTGAGCTGCTTATCCTGACCGGGGTCACAGGTCACCAGTTCATTGCACCAGTCCACACACACACACGCACACACACACACACACAGCCCAATTTCAGATTTGCAGATGGAAATCGAGCCCAGAACCTTCTTGCTGTGAGGTGACAGCTCTGACATCAAGGTTTCAGGAAAGAAAAAAAGCAAAAATAAGAATATCTTATAGATAAATAAATTATATTATAGATAAATAAAGAATATCTAGTGCAGACTGACGAAGTTAAATGAAAAATAAAATCTTAAATAAAATATTCTTATCTAAATAATCTTATAATAATAAAACATTTATATAATACAGTTATTCTAATATAATAATAAATCAAATCAAATAATATCAAAAACATTTGATCTTTTTTTCTGTGAAAACTATTGATCATTTTGCTGATTTCAAGAAATCGTTCTCCTTAAGCTCTATTTACACCACGGACAGTTGTTTCTTCCGATCTTCTCTCTTTCTTTACTCTTTCATGTGTTTTGTTCTTGGCTCCGCTCTTTTCCCACCTGCTGGTTAGTCTGTTCACCTGTGTATAGTCAAGTCAAGTCAACTTTATTTATAAAGCACTTTTTACAACAGTTGTCACAAAGCAGCTTTACAGAATCCGGGTCCGAGCCCCAACTGGGTGAGCCGAGGGCGACAGAGACGAGAATAAACTCGTCAGACAGGAGGAAAAAACCTTGGGAGGAACCAAGACCTAAAAGGGGAACCCGTCCGGTTCTGTGATCTAATAGTGGAGGCTCTGCCCAAGTGGTTGAAGATTTTGTTCATCTTAATGGCAGCAGCTCCAGCAGATGATCCAGTCTGATGGAGCTGATCTGGAGTTCAGATGAGGAGAGAAATCTGATGATAGTGGTTTCGTCAGCTCGGTGGAGTAGCTGGTATGGAGTTCGGGAGATCCTCACAGTGATTGATGGACTTGATTTCTAGAAATACCTAAGCTGTCCATCATGCAGGTGGTGGACGGCCGTCCATCTCAAACAGAAGGAATTGGATCTGTTTTGAGCTCATACTGTACAAAGCGTTCATTTAGAGAGTGCAGAACTGTGACTCCGGCAAACTCGCTCTTACAGCCTGACTAGAAAGAACAGACCCGAGGGTTTTACAAACACGAGACACCCTGAGACACTGGCGTCCCCCCACACCACCGTCCACAAACCTGAGTGACCGCGTGAGAGCGGTGGGCCGGCAGCACCAACATCCCAGTTTACTGTAATTCTCTGCATCCATGAAGCCCTGGATCTGCACCTTTAACTAACAGGACTATAGTTTGTTGCAATATTTTTAACAGTTCCCATTTTTTAATTGCTAAAGTTTTTTAAATGATCTCTTTGTTGTTGTTTTCATTTTTCTTTTTCTTTTGTACAAACTGTGAAGCTTATTCCACTGCATTTTACATTTCTGATAGGTAAATATAAAAAGTTCTTCATTGTTTTTATCACTGTTCTGTATTTTCATCAGAATTTATTACTAAGTGCTTTAGAACAGTCGGGCCACTGAGGCGAAAACTTTTGATGGAACGTTGCGTTTATGGATGTGAGAAACGTAATTCTTCTGTTATGAATACACAGTTCCTGCTACAGCTTCCATAAAGTCCTGCACTGTCCCACCCCTGGGTACAGTAAAAGAAAATGAACAGAATAGCATTCTTCTCTCTCGCGCCCTTCTTCTCTGCTCCCAGACATCGGTGCTGAAGGTTCTCCTCGCTCTGTGCTCTCATCTTCCTCTGTAGGGTCCATTTGGCAGAAGGCGGATACATCCATCAGACATGCAGAAGAAAACAATCTCCCCCTCCTTTTCTATCTTTTCTTTCATTTTCTTCTCTTCCCACAGTGCTGAGTCGATACCTGAGATCACTCTCTGCTCTGTGTGTGACTGCAAAAATGTCTGCGTTCATATTAAGCTGTCTGTATTAATATGAAGATTGCAGTGGAACGCAGAAAGCAGGGGAGGTTTTCCTCCTCTGCACTCCTCCCTCGAGAACCTCCGCCTGCTTCGGGGGCTTCACACTAAGGCATGGACTTTCAGAAAGTCAGGCACACACAATAAGAGGAAAAGTTTTGTTTTGTTGATTTCCAATGACAAAAGTAATTAGCATGAATAAAAGGGGCAGTGGTGGCCTAGTGTTTAGGGTTTGAAACTCAGAACGGTGAGTTTCCCTGAAGCAAGGTACCATCCCCATCACTGCTCCCTGGGCACTGGATATGTCTGCATGTGCTGCATGTGGGTGAAATACAGGGGATGCATTTCACTTCTACACTGAATTTTACTCTGAAACTACAATTTAGTTCAGAATTGGAAAAACTAGAAAATTCCTAGAAAATTCCTAGAAAATTCCTAGAAAATTCCTGGAAAATTCCTAGAAAATTGCTAACTCCAAGGCCAGTGCTGGAAGTTCTGGTTCCAACACGAAACCCCTCCATAAACCAAGAGTGTTGGACAGCAGAACTGAGGAATAAATCAGTTGGTTCCAGCAAGAGTGAAAGAGAAGTTTCAAGATAGTAGTGAAACCAGCTATGTTATACCAGCTATGTTATACAATTGGAGATGGCAGCCGCCGAAGAGGAGAAGATGGATCTCAGGCCATCATGTCGGCTGGAGTGCTGTAAAAGGGCAGCGGTGGCCTAGTGGTGAGGGAGCCACAGGATCAGAAGATTGTGGGTTCAATCCCTCACCAGTAGGTTGCCCTGAGGTACCACTGAGCAAGGTACCGTCTCCTTCACTACTCCCTGGGCGCTTTCATAGCCGCCCCCTGCTGCACGGTGTTTGCATGGGTTAAATGCAGAGGTCAGATTTCATTGTGGTTCGCTGTGCTGTGACCTCGCAATGCCAAGAATAGTCACTTTCACTTAAAAGCCCCCAAGTGAGAGTTTTTGCACTGTTCTTTCACTGTTTTATCATGGCTGCAATCAAATCCTCACAGCAGTGTTCGAACATCTGGACTAAGAACTTCCCAGAAGAGGCGAATGCATAGAGCAGGCTCCATGTATTAATTCCCTTGAGCTTAGAATAAGGGCTGGAAATCAACGTTGAACTCTTCCAGAAATGAAAACACAAATGATAAAAGAAAAGAGCTCCAAGATTTTCACTTTTTTTCGAAGCGTTCGTTATGAAACCTCCAGGTTGGCACGGGGCATTCCTCTTTAATCCCTTAATGACCAATGAATAGCTCATCCCTGCATTCCTGGCAACAGATTAATAAGTGATAATAGAAACCAAAGGATCTCCTGAAGGATTAATTTACGGTACAGTATACGAGCGGAGGATGAGCCATTGGGGGGGTTCAAAGCAGATAAACACCCACCCGTTCCTGCTTTTCATCTGAAAGACAAACATCCTATGTCAAAGCTCCAAGGATTCTGGATGAGACCTAGAAAGGTCTGGCTGATCAGCTTGCATTTATTCACGCGGAGGAAACGTGGGCATAATAAACTGGCTTTAGCCTCTCCCTTTGAATTAGCCTTCGCTGACAGATGAAGGACAGAGATCTTACATTTTCCCTCGGCTAAATTCCATTTAATAAAATGGTAAATAGGTCCACGTCAATGTGGCTTCGCAAAAAGCCGCTTTCCTTTTATTTTTTTTATTGCCCGAGATGCTCGGGGAAGGGAAGGACGGCGGGCCGCTTTAATGTTAGGCCCCTAATGAATTTAATTATCTGATTCCGCTAAACGGAGCCATTTCAAATGGTTTTATGGTGTTAAGCAGATGCTAATTTATGGCACCCAGTCAAATAGGAGGCATTACAGTAAGTTAGGGCCGGTCGCAAACACACATTTAACAGATGGCAGGGTGGTGACGGTGGGGGGAGGGGGGGGGGGTGTTGATAAAGGGAGATGGAGGAAAAAAAAGAAAGAGAGAAAGATTCGCGACAACCCTGTAATTTCATGCATGTTGTTGGTCACTGTGTTTCTCATGCATTTTGATGTCTGGTTGCTTTGCCAGGGAAGATTGCACTGCATGGAAGAACATGGCTGTGAGAATCTGATTGCAGTGAGGTCAAGTGCTGATGTCGGATGAGTAGATCTGGATCACAAACTCCACTCCAGCTCATCCCAGAAGTACTGGATATAGCTATATAGCTCCATCATGCAAGGAAACATTTATATATACACACACACACACACACACACACACACACACATATATATATATATATATGAGAGAGTATTTTTATACTTTATTTGATACATTTCATTGCAAATTTCATTTGCATATTTTTATTTACACGCTAACATACAATTTAACTTTTATTTTTGCACCTTTATTAGAGCTTTTAAATCATTTAAATCTAATTTTAAATGTTCATTTATATCTCATTCAACCAGGACTGCTGTTAAATTAATATTCGAAATTGTACATGATCATTTTATTTCTATACTGTGTTCATATATATATATATGCAGATTGTAGAAGTCGACTACACGAACACTTTGGTCATGTTTGTCTATCATTTCTTTCTTTAATTCAATGCACATCATCCGCTTCTTCTTCTCAGCTCTGTCCTTCACTCTCACTTTCTTCGGACACACGGTTGTAAAAGCGAAGTTTTGCAAAATAACTGCAGCACTAATGCGAGCACAACACTGAGCTTCCACTGCGAGCGAACCGCTTAAAGTGAACCAGTGAGACCCGGGATGCTGGGCGGATGCTGGGCGGATGTTGTTCACTGCGCCATCTAGTGGTGGGTCTCTGAAGCTGCTCGTAACCCGAATTTTAGCTTCAGCTCAAAGCAAAAAAACAGCCGAGAGACACTCTTACCTCGAAAAACTCATTAGCTAGGACACTCGTAAGTCAAGGTACCACTGTATATACATATCTCAGAATTTTTAAGTCAAGGTACCACTGTATATATAAATCTTAGAATTTTTATGAATAATAATTTTATTTGATATCTTGCCTTAATGTGGTAAATAAGAAAATTATTTTTTACACCTATGCAAATATAGTGTTACATTGAATACAGAATTATGGAAATGTTTCCCAGTATTCACTATAATGCTGGTTCCAGTATGTGCACCAATCAGTGTTTAGTCTGTTTCTGCAGGAAATCCTGAGGAGTGAATATCTGAGGCTCTGTGTGTGGACTACGGGAAGAAGTGGCATTAACTGATTAATGGAATTATATCTTTGACTAAGTCATTAATCAGAAACCTCCTGAGACAACAGACAGAGTAAGAGATAAAGGAATTCATCATTTTTTCACCGGCCGTGGAAGTAGCCTTATTCATCATTCGATTTGCTGACATAATGATCGCCAGCATACGAGCCTCTACAGTATTCATACAAAAGTAAGTGCACCTAAGAAGTAATGTGTTGACTGGATTGACCGATTTGGTCCATTTACCGTGTGTCCACAAGCTTTGGCCATTTTCTTTGCCACTGTGTGGTTTACAGTTAAAGTCCATCTGTTCTTCTGCCCCCTTCACCCCCTGCATCGATGGTCAGGATCCCCAGTAGGTTTTATTTGGGTGGTGAGAGATTATCAGCACAGCAGAGTGTGTGTGTGTGTGTGTGTGTGTGTGTGTGTGTGTGTGTGTGTGTGTGTGTGTGTGTGTATGTGCAGTCTGCATCATCTTTATGAGTCAGGGGTACACAGTTCACTCACTCATTTTCTGAGCTGCTTCCGGAGCCTATCCTCGCCCTCGGGGTGAAAGGCGGGGAAACGCCCCAGACAGGTCACACTTTAGCATCTCCAATCCAGCTAACACAGCTGTGTCAGTATTTATACAAGGCCCCAGGGAGCAGTGATGGGGGCAGTACCATGCTCAAAGGTAACTCATGCTAATCTACTGATCTGGGACTGGAACCCACAACCTTCTGATAGTCCCTAACCACGAGGCCGCCGCTGCTCTAAGCTTTTTAAACGTTCTAATTTATGATGCTGATAAAATAACCCATAACGATAAAACCAACGTGGGATCATCAACCTGTTTCTCTGTGTTAGAAACAGTTGTTCACATGGTTGTTAGCCACCACTAGAAATCCCATCATGCTTTGGCTCGAGTCTGTCAACCAATCAGAGGCTGTGGCGACTGGGCGTGACTTTGATCTGCACGACAGGATAATCTGGCCTCGTTCTTCTATCTGTAGACGTATACTATGAGACCAGTGATACTATTACCACGCCAGTTAACCCCATCTGGAGTGTGAATGAAAGTGAAAAAGTGAAAGTGAAAGTGACAACCCTCGTCATTGCGAGGTCACAGCACAGCACACAGTGAACCACGACAAAATTGGACCTCTGCATTTAACCCATACACACACGTGCAGCAGTGGGCAGCTATTGAAAGCGCCTGGGGAGCAGTGATGGGGACGGTACCTTGCTCAAGGGTACCTCAGGGCAACCCACTGGGGAGGGAATCGAACCCACAATCTTCCATTCCGGGGCAACTCCCTAACCGCTAGGCCACCGCTGCCCACGAAGGAACGCTTTTTCAGGACAGTAGATCTGCTCAGTTTGCTTGAAACCAAAACGTCCCAAAACATCTGTCCCAGCGGGCACTAAAGCCAGATCCAGTGGTCTGGCTGGAATGTTGCAGGTTTAAAAACTTCTTGCTAATTTAACTGCTGCACACAAGCCCGACGCCATCATGCCTCCTGAACGAGGGATCGTTTTCATTCTGCGCGTTCTCAGGTTCTCATGTGGGTGGAAATGTTCGCGACGTGTGCAGCCGCTTACCATAAAAACTGAACAGTTTAATTGGCACCCTTTAACACACGGGATTCCTGATATAATTCAGCTCATTGTCAGCTTGGATGAAAAGATGTTTCAGGTAAGGCTGGAATAAACGAGCGGCAGAAAGGCTGGTTTAAAGGTGAAACACAAAGCAGGTTGTAAACGACTTATAGAAAAGCTCGCTCACCTACAGGACGCAGCGGTGGCCTAGTGATTAGGGAGTTGCCCCCGCTCAGAAGATTGTGGGTTGCCCTGAAGTACCTTTGAGCATGGTACCGTCCCCATCACTGCTTCCCGGGCACTTTCAATAGCTGCCCCATGCTGCATGTGTGAATGGGTGAAACGCAGAGATTGAATTTGCTTGTATTTCACTTTTGAGCTGTATTCCCAATAACAATTATTCACTTTCACTTCACTTTCACTTCAAGTCCAGTGCAAAGGTTTGGGCCCTCAGGGAAAATTAGGTTTGGTGCATATCCATTAGTTACTTAAGTTCCACAAGTATTTCCATTAGTTACTTAAGTAATTAGTTAGTACTTAGGTACATAAACTGATTCTACCACTGTATTACCCACTCACTCATTTTCTTAGGCGCTTGTCCTCGTTAGGGTCACAGGGGATGCCGGAGTCTATTCCAGTTCTCACAGGAATTAGCATCTCCAATCCTCCTGACATGCAGATCTTTTTCTGGGAAGAAACCAGAGCTCCTAGAGGAAACAGACATGGGGAGAACATGACCACTCCACATATTTAAGTGTCTTGCTCAGGAACCCAATGGAGGTAGTGCTAGAGGTGGGATTCAAACCTGCGGCCTCTTGGTCTGTAGATGAGTATCCTACCACTAGACCACCAGTACCCAGCCCGACACCTTCCCTTCCCACCATCCTCCCTTAACTGTCAGCTCCGAGACCTTCCCATGTACCAGAATTCCCTCGCAATTACATCACAACGTGGAAAGAGAACGAATGATGGTCTTTCTTTCAGGCTGGAAGTATTCTGAGCGCTAAACAAGAGGGTTCTGCCCAAACTCGGACCGATAAACTCTTCAATTAGAACATGAAGAGGCCCTGAAACAGCCCTCACAGAGTATCATCAAACAGTTCCTGTCTGTTCATCACAGCGACGATAAACTCTATTAAAGTCCTACATGCGCCTTTCATAATGCCGTGGGATGAAACCGTGTGCTGTGTGCTGCTATTTGATCTGTGATGTTCAAGCTGATTGCTCATCTTTTGATATCTTTTCACAAGGATGGAGTGGATTAATGTAGCAATTTATTTACATATTTGAAGTTCTGATGGAGCTGCTGCGAGAACCACACATGCAACCCTGAACTTTTCCACACGTTAATATGTTCGTTGGATGGAGTATTCACAGCGAATGTGGAACAGCCTTAAGCCGCCATCATTCTTTACGTTCGAACCTGTAAATTCAGTCTACAACGCAAGTGAAGTGAAAGCGAAAGTGACTTTTTGCCATTGTGAAACGAAATACATCCTCTTTGCTTCACCTACACACAGACCGTGCAGCAGGGGGCGGCCATGTCCAGCACCTGAGGAGCAGTGATGGGGATGGTACCTTGCTCAAGATTACCTCCGGGCAACCTGCAGGTCTGGGATTCAAACCCAGGAAACAATTCCGATCCTGGGGTCTAGTCCCTAAACACTAGGCCACCGCTGCCCCAACGGCGTCCGACTGACTTCAGTATCCCTCCGTTTTTCAACAAAAGCAACAGATTGAAGTGTTGTTTTCCTGAGTGCCATTTAAACCGGGAGTCAGAGGAGGAGGAAGCGGTGAAATGCAGTAAAGAGTTTTAAACCACGCTGTGAAAAGCAGCGTTTCCGTTAGAAATGTAACCCATTAAAATGACAAGGGAGAAGAAACCGAAATGTCATGCATGATTTATGGAACCTTTTCATGTAAATTGTTTATCCGACGGGACGGATTTATCCGTGAATTTGGCTCGAGTGACTTGCCTCCCACTGAGAATTAAAAGGGAGGAAGTGCAAACAGCAGACTCTGAAAGCCTGCATCGCACCAACCCGACACCAACACAGATATCTCCACGCATCGTTTCTGTTGGTATGTCTGGGGCGGTGGAGGTCTAGTGGTAGGATACTCGCCTGTGGACAAGAGGTCGCAGGTTTGAATCTCACCTCCAGCACTACCACCATTGGGTTCCTGAGCAAGACCCTCAACCCTGAGTTGCTCCAGGGAGACCGTCCTTGTAGTTAGGAACTGGAAGTTGTTCTGGATAAGAACCTCTGCTAAATGCTGTGAATGTAAATTAAGTCTTTCCACCCCGCGCTGGCTTTAACTAAGAAAAAAAATAAAAACCAGGACGACCAATCAGAACAGAGCTTATATTCTATGGGGTGGTGGTGGTCTAATGGTAGGATACTTGCCTAAGGATCTTCAATGTATTGTTGAGGAACAGTTCTTCAGATCTTCCAGAAGGACAGTGTTGTTGTCTCTCATGTTCAGTCCAGTCTCTGTACCTGAGCAGTTTGATAGTTTTGTGTTGGTTAATCCACACAGTGATCTACGTCTGAACCTTCAAGCAGAACAAAGCGTCTAACTTGAAGTGAAAGTGAAAGTGACTTTGCCGATCGTGAAAAGCTGTGCACACAGTGAACCACAACATAATGCATTCTCTGTATTTAACCCACACACACCGTGCAGATGTGGGTAGCCATATCCAGCGTCCAGGAAGCAGTGATGGGAACGGTCCCTTGTTCAAGGGGACCTAAGGGCAACCTACTGATGGAAATGAAGATTTTCTAATAAAATCACAAAAACGTATATATTGTGTGTTCACTTTAAATGGAGAACATTTTTATCTGAAACACATTTGAACGTAATTCTGGTACATATTATGTCGGTTATGTAAGATCTTTCTCCCTTCAACAGTTCTTCTTAACTTCCATTCCTTTAGGCAGGGAAACTTCAAAGCAGGAAATGATTAGATATATTTTATCATCTTCTCTTTCTTCTTAAGAATCCATTATTTTCTGAGTTGCTGGCTGATTAGATGATGGACACCCTGAGATGTTTAAAGGATCACATATTTTATTCAGCTCTGGATCTATATCTGTCATATTTTGAGGACTGTTGGGTCCTGGAGTCCTGGACAGGTTATAAAAACTAATATGAGTGTACTGAATATGCACCTTTGCATTTTATTGTGTTTTCCTCAGTTTATTAAATTCATAAATGATAATCATGCATCACCTTGCTACTTTGTAAAAGTTACCTTGTGCTGACAAATCAGCTCTGATGGGGGAAGAGGTCCTCAAGACCTCTGAAGGTATGCTATGGCACCAGGATTTTAGCAGTAGATCCTTTAAGTCCTGTAATTTAGGAGGTGTGATCTTGATAGATTGGGCTTGTTTCTTCAGCACATCCCACCAATGCTGGATTAGTTTGGGATTTGGGGAATTTGGAGGCCAAGCATCTTGCAGTCTTTGTTCTTCAAACCGTTCCTGAACAGTGTTTGCAGTGAGGCAGGACATCAACCCGCTAAAAGAATAGCAATAAATCCACATGATAATAAAAGTAGCATTCACATTAATGCAACAACCTTGGATTTCCAATAGATCATTGTCCAGAGTATCATAATGCCTCAACTGACCTTGCTTCTTCTCGTTGTGTCGTCTCATCCCAGCCATCCAAATGATGGCATGGAAAACATGATCCTTCAGGCTGATTAACCTTCATCCATTGCTCCTCGATCCAGTTCTGAATGCTGCTGGAGATCCATTCAATGGTGGACAGGGGTCTGCAGGGGTTCTCTGACCAGCTGGCAGCCCCATACTGTAGGTACTGAGACCGTTCTAGTCATAGCAGCTCTTCTGTGGAGCCCTTGCTCCACGTTAATAAGCCTTGGGTGCCCTTAACCTGTGATTCATTCACTGTTTGTCTTTTTTGGATGGGTATTGGTAGATACTGCTTACCAGGATCATCCCAAAAGACTTGCTGACTGTTCTGCCCCTCGTCTAGTCACCACAGTTCTGATTCTGGGGCCTCGTGGTTATAGACAAGGCCCCAGAATCAGAAAGGTCACAGGTTCAAATCCCAGACAGTAGGTTGCCCTGAGATACCTTTGAGCAAAGTGCCGTCCCTATCACTGCTCCCCAGGTGGCTTAAATAGCTTCCTCCTGGTGGACAGTGTGTGTGGGCAAAAAGCAGGGGGCTGTGGTTCACTGCGTGCTGTGTTTCACAATGGCAAATAGTCACTTTCACTTGTGGTTTTAATGTGTATAAAAGCCAGAACACATGACGTCTCTCTGAGCTCGGGTTTGAGCTCGAACCATTGTTAATAAATCATCGCTAACCTGTGCAGCGAATAGCAGCCCAGGTCTATTGAGTTCAGAAATAGAGGTATATTAAATCCATATCTGCAAACAAATCCGTGAGATAATTAACTAAACATAAGGGCCCAGGTGTATTCTTAGCCATTAGGTAGGGCTCAGGGAGTATAATTTGAAACGCACACTGAAAATAATGAAAAATGTCTTTTGCACAATATTAGATAAATCATTTGAACAGTTTTCAATTATGGAGAGGGAGGACTCCTCCTCAGGGTGGGAAGGAAACAATTAAATTCCTATGACAGATTTTCACAAAGGCAATTTCATTTCAAGCTCAGTTTGTTCTTGCTGACATTCCGATTTTGGTCAGTTTAAAGCGCGGATACTGAATTTCTACTCCAATATTATATCACGGCATATGGATATGCATTAGATTATAGTTAGGGCAACATATTATTCATAGGCATCCTCATTTTTTAATAAGAAATATGATCAGCAAGCTTGCTGACCTTGGAAGATGGTAAATATTTTAAAGGAGACCATTAACCGAGCCTCGGTGACAAAACCACAGTAATGAAAACCACTTCCATAAAGTCAACAGCAGCCACTTTACGTCTTCGTTTACATGTGTCCCGCTCTATTAAGGCACAAACTGAGCTCATTTACTGACACGAGATATATTTACTTAATTTGAGACACTTTTGGGCCAATTTATGTCCACTTGGTTCAGATTACAGCAGCTTTGCAGCCCTTTTCCACCAACAGAGAACCGGTTCTTAAACCAGCTCCATTCAGGATTCTATGGACGCTGGTGTGGCCCAAATTTTTCCACCAGTTTGGGGCCTGTGTTGAAGGATGAAAGTGAAAGTGACTATTATTGTCATTGTGAATACACAGGACAACAGCCTATGCACGTTATGCAGAAAGGGGCAGCTATCGAAACTGCCCAGGGAGCAGTGATGGGGACGGTACCTTGCTCAAGGGTACCTCAGGGCAACCTACTGGTAAGGGATTCGATCCCACGACCTCCCGATCCAGGGGCCTCGTCCCTAAGGCCACCTCTGACTCAGGATATCATTAGGTTTCAGATTCCAAACCAACGTATTTGGTTTAAAATGCTTTAAAAGGGCTGAGCGAGTGGTTGTAATGTTTTAAGGTTAAAATTTAAACACCATAAGCTCAGTAGAGCCTTGAAGTGACTATTAAATATGTCTGAAGGATGATGATTATTCATGACCCCATGCTATCGTGATAGGATCATCGCTCAAACATACTTAAGCAGCTTTGAAACATCTAAAACAGACAAAGCAGACCACGACTACCTCTTTAAATGACAAAACTGTGCCATCACTGCCATCTCCCTCCATGCTTTATGGATCTGTTCTATAAGGCCAAGCAAACCTTGGGAGGAAAAAACAGCATTTAGTGATCCTGTCATAATGCCCGTGGACCACATTAGGGGTCGGTGTGACATCTTCAGAAGATGAGATATCCAGCTCTCATCTCCAAGGAGTAATGTGTCTCTGAAATGTCATCATGTCTCTGGAAAAAAAGATCATTTTGGAAGTAAATGGCCGTTTAATGAAACCATCTCTCATTTCTAGGAAATCACTGACCAAGTGTCTTCGGTGGAGATGGAGAAAGACTTAATATGGCAGGAGCTCAGTGAAACCACAGCTTAAAGGTACTGTGACATGAGAGAATATGCCTATAAATAGCTTGTAGCTACAAAATGACAACGTTACAGGTGAAGAAATTCAGGGGTCGACGATGTGAAAACATTTTAGTCATTTTGGAACATCTATTGGTCCATTTTTTTTATCAAACTTCAAGACAGAACATCCAGCATTTTCCAATTATGTGATTAGACAACACCATATGAGGTCTTCACAGGTGAGTAGAGTGAGAGCTGTGTTCAGATTAAACATCTCACAGGACACACAAGACAAATGTCTTCTTGTCCCAATACTGTTCCAATACTTTTGGATATATATATATCCTCTTCATTTCTCGTCTACTCCTTATAGGGGTCATCACAAGGGATCATTTGTCTCCATTTCTTCGTGTCCTCTGCATCTTCCTCTTTCACATCAACTGCCTGCATGTCCTCTCTCACCACATCCATAAACCTCCTCTTTGGTCTTCCTCTTCTCCTCTTTCCTGGCAGCTCCATCTTCAACATCCTCCTCCTGATATAATCCTCGTCTCTGCTCTGGACATGTCCAAACCAACACAATCTTGTTTCTCTGACTCTGTCTCCAAAATGTCCAACTTGAGTCGTCCATCTAATATACTCATTCCTAATCCTGTCCCTACTGATGCAAATCTAAGCACCTTTAAATCTGACACCTCTAGCTCCACCACCTTTTCATCAGCACCACCGTCGCCAACTCATAGAGCATAGCTAGTACTTATATTTTTGTGTGAATTGATAATGCGTATGCTGTCTGTGTTTCTACCATTTGGTGGACTGGTGTTTCTTCACCTATTGTCCTGTCACTGCCGGTTCAGGCTAACTGTGGTTAGGAGAAGTGGCTCAGATAATGGATAGATGTTCCAGATTGGTGATACAAGGCTATTTCTCAAAGCAGCACAAATGCAGAATCAGTCGTTTTTCCTTATCATTTATTTTCATAGTCGGTCTTCTCCACCCAAGAGATTGCAGGCAGGTTGGAATGGGTGGAGAAGAGTGGCTGGAGTGATTTGTGACAGACGGGTACCGGAGCAAATAAAAGGCAAGGTTTACAGGACAGTAGTGAGACCAGCTATGTTGTATGGGTTGATGACGGTGGCCCTGATGTAAAGACAGGAGGCGGAAATGGAGGTGTCAGAGTTAAAGATGCTGAGATGTTCGTTGGGTGTGACGAAGATGGACAGGATTAGAAATTAGTATATTAGAGGGACAGATCAGGTTAGATGTTTTGGAGACTAAGCTAGAGAAGCAAGGTTTGGACATGTCCAGAGCAGAGATGAGGATTATATCAGGAGGAGGATGTTGAAGATGGAGCTGCCAGGAAAGAGGAGAAGAGGAAGACCAAAGAGGAGGTTTATGGATGTGGTGAGAGAGGACATGCAGGTGGTCGGTGTGAAGGAGGAAGATGCAGAGGACAAGAAGACATGGAACAGGATGACCCCTAAATGGGAGCAGGAGAACCACACAATGAAAAAGTGAACCAGGTTACAAGCTCTGTTTTCTCCTGAACGGTTTACATACCAGTATCAGTTTGTGGCACCCCCAGTATTACAGATTCCCCCCTTATCATTTACTCCTGGAACCAGGCCTGGAAGATAAATGTCTTAAGAATTCTGGATGATAAATGTCTTTCGAACTGCAGGTGTGCGGAAGTTGAACTTTACTTCACTTAAATAACCTCCAACAAATCCAGAAAGGAGGAAAAATGAAATAGGCTTTAATAACTGCAGAATGTGAACTTACTACTTACTGAAAAAGTTTCTCTCTCTGTTTCTGTCTGTCTGCCTGTCTGTCTGTCTGTCTGTGAGGACATTGATTCTTCAACACTGATTTCCACAGCGAGAGACCCATGAAAGCAGAGAAGGTCAGCATTTGATTTTCTCGACTTCAAAGAGACTTTCACACATAGATATACACGTCCCTTCCTTTCACTTAGCCAGTCAATCGTGGACGTGCTGTTTCCAATTAGCGAGACCAAGCAAAGGATGAATCTTCTTCTCTCTCACAAGATTCCTTTTGTTGTGGCACAGGCCTGTAAAACAACGTGCGAATTATATCCGCCATGAGATCCAGAAAATTGCTCTGAAAGTGGAGTCTGTGTTTATGGTATATAACAGATTCATTAAGTCTGCGATGCTTAACGCACTGTTAGAAACCATAGAAACCCATCAGATGTTAGTGATGTTTGTCAAAAAAGAGACTTTACAATGTTCGGATTGTGTTTTTTCAATGCTTTTGCACCTCACCCCTCTGCACCCACTGAGCCTTCTTGAGCCCCTATTCAATCAGCAATACTCACTAAACCCTGAAACAATTGATGCTATCAATAATGAAAGAGGTACATGAAGTGAAAGTGACTATTTGTCATTGTGAACACCGCACCACAACAGCATGTGACCTCTGCTTTTCACCCCCTCACCATCCAGCAAGGGGCAGCTATATCCAACACCGGGGTAGCAGTGATGGTGACCTTGCTCAAGGGTACTTCAGGGCTGGTCTGGGATTCAAACACATGACCTTCTGATCCAAGCCTAGTCTCTAACCACCAAAATCAGAAGGTTGTGAGTCCCAGACCTGTTTCTGTCCGTCTGCCTCTCTGTCTGTCTGTGAGGGCATTGATTCTTCAAGGAACACTGATGTCCACAGCGAGAGACCCATGAGAGCAGAGAAGGTTAGCATTTGATTTTCTTTGAACTTCCCTGGTACCTTCCTTTGAACTTCCTTGGTACCTTGGGCAAGGTGCCGTCCCCATCACTGCTCCTTGGGATTTGGCTGTTCACTGCTCCTCTCTATGTCTGCAATTTCTTGTAGTTCACTGTGTGTTGTGCTGTGTTTCACAATGGATCACATAAATCAAATGAAAAAAACAACAGACGCTGGGCTTCAAAGGGCATCCACGGCGGGGGCAAAAGTAACAGCCAGCAGATGCCAGTACAATCCCCCTCCAGGCAGGAGGGTAGCTCCTCCTGGCATTTTGAGTTCTGCTGTGGGTTCTTCTGCCTCATCACACTTCTGATTTACTCGTCATATCCAACCCACTTTGATCCTGATTTCAACATATTCGTGTTCAGATGGTGCTCACCACCATAAGCATTAAAAAGCTGCCAAAATGAATACATTTTTACTCATTTATTCATCAAATAATTCTCTCCAGCTACATCTGAAAGGGTTCCATACTTTTCCAGACTTCGCTGTTCTGATCATGGGGGGCAGTGGTGGTCTAGAGTTTAGAGACTAGGCCCCAGGATCAGAATGTCAGACCCGGGGTTAGAATCCCAGACCAGTAGGTTTCCCCGAGGTACCCTTGAGCAAGGTACCATCCCCATTACTGCTCCCGGGGCAGCTTTAAATAGCTGCAGAGGTTGAATTTTTTTTGTGTCTCACTGTGTGCTGTGCCGTGTTTCAAAGTGACAAAAATAGTCACTTTCGCTTTTCACTTTTCACGATGTAAAGTGTGTTCCAGCTGCTTCAAAGAGAGCAGGATGTACAGGTTAACCAACGGAGAAAACAACACAATGAATGACCCAGGAGTTTCTAAAGATATGTGAGTAGTAATGGAGATCATATATGCTATCTTCAGAAAATGTTCATAAATAAGAGATGAAACATGAAAATATGGACTTTTACTGTCACTCTTTTACTTGTATTTGATTTAAATCGTTAATTTAACTCTGCACCCCCTGATGAAACACAACACTGATAGAAAACAGGAAATTCTTTAAACAGTTTTTGTTGTTCAGAGGTTTCCGAAAGATCTTAAATATTCAAAGTGACATGCTTCAGAGCATTCGTTCTTCTAAAGAAACATAAAAAGCCCCTAATTCACAACGTGAAAGGTTTCTGCAGGTCCCCACACTTTTAATTAATCAGAATCACACAAATTATTCTCAAAGCATTCCAAGACTGCTGTCCTTGAATCCTTTCTTCCCCCCACTTTCTCATCGAGGTGGGACGGTTTAAAGAAAGAGAAAGAACTCATTATTTGCAGCTGTGAAGAGAAATCAGTCTGAAGGCAAATACAGAGTCGTGCTAATATAAGGATTAACCCGGTTAAACATACTGAGGTTTTTTGCCTTCCAAAAATGATGTCATGGCAAGAAGAATACTCATAGATCTAACCTGTATATTCCGTTTTAATCATAGTGTACAAAAGCTTTATTATTTTATCTTTAAATAGTTTTTTTTTTCATATGTATATGATGTATATATGAAATTCCATAAAAGATCAGTTTGTTTTTCCAATCATTGACGATTAGCAGAAGTATCTGGCAATACAAAAAGAAACATTCTGTATATAACATCACTTAAAACAAGATTTAAAATGTGTAGAAAATGCTATTTTAAAATTCCTAAGACCATCTCATGATGAGAAACAGGTACAGTGGCAGAGCGACTGTCACAAGACCAATCGATGTATATTGTGCTCCTCCCCTGATAAGGGACACCTGAAACTGAGCTCTGCCTTCTCTTTGTATATATGAACATCATTAAAATGAGTATATTAGAGGAACAGCTCAGGTTAGAAGTTTTGGAGACAAAGTTAGAGAATCAAGGTTGCGTCGGGTTGGAAATATCCAGAGGAGAGACGAGGATTATATCGGGAGGAGGATGTTGAAGATGGAGTTGCCAGGAAAGAGGAGAAGAGGAAGACCAAAGAGGAGGTTGATGGACGTGGTGAGAGAGGACATGCAGGGGGTTGGTTCGAAGGAGTAAGATGCAGAGGACCGGAAGAAATGGAAACGGATGATCCATTGCGGCGACACCTAAACGGGAGCAGCCGAAATAAAAAAGAAGAAGAAGGTATATATATATATATATATATGAACATGAATATATATTTATATTCTTTGCTCATTTTCAGAGGTATCCAATGGTGGTTCTTTGGGGCAGCAGCAGCACTCCCTCCTCCCTCTCCTCCTTTGTACTGTCAGGTCTTACAAAGGCACATAATCTGACTTCCTTTCTCAAACTGCATCAATAAATCATTTGAAAGGTTCTGTGACTGCGGGATCTTAAAGGTCCGAGACATTCTTTCCATGTGAAATCCTGTTTCAAAAAATGAGATTTAGCAGCGTCTACTGAACTCTGATGAAATGAAAAAAGTGAATCTGCTAACCAGCAGTTCACTTTAAATCCCAACTTTGAGCTTCATCAATTCCAATTTGTAGTGCAAATCCAAACATTCCTGTAAACCAAAATGCACGCAGTGCATTAATGGAGCAACTTTAGACATGGACTAAACCTTTCTGGGACTTCTGTCATTTTTGATACTTGCCTATGGACCTATTGGTCAAGAGGTCCCAGGTTCGAATCCCACCTCTGGCACTACCACTACCGGGTCCCTGAGATTTGTCATTTCAGCCACATACATAGAAAGTGAAAGTGAAAAAGTGAAAAGAAAGTGACAACCCTTGTCATTGCGAGGTCACAGCACTGCACACCATGAACCACAATGAAATTGGACCTCTGCTTTTAACCCATGCACACAAACACTGAAATAACGTTCCACACAAGACACAAGACAACAGAAGACACAACATAAAACACAAAACGGGGCAACAAGTGCAGACAAGACAGACAACAACAGACAGCACAACAGACAGTACATTCATCCGTAAGAGGGCCGCAGTGTTCTAGAACAAAGCAGCCCAGGTTGATTTCAGTGTAACGGTGTGGCGGAGCAGCGTTATTGTTAAAGTGCAAGGGTGCCAAAAGCGATAAATAAATAGATAATGGTTAATGAAATTGATGGAATGAGTAGACATTAACGGTTTAAGAGTTTAAGTGTCTGATGGCCAGGGGGAAGAAACTATTTCCCATCCTGGAAGTGGAGGCCCGTATGCTGCGGAACCTTTTCCCGGATGGCAGGAGGGAGAAGAGAGTGTGGGACGGGTGGGAGGGATCATCCACAATGCTGGTTGCTTTGCAGATGCAGCGAGTGGTGAAAATGTCCTGTACAGAGGGCAGAGAGACCCCGATGATCTTCTCAGCTGTTCTCACTACCTGTTGTAGGGACTTGCGGTCTAAGACGTTGCAGTTCCCGTACCAGGCAGTAATGCAGCTGCTCAGGATGCTCTCAGTGGTTCCTCTGTAGAAGATGGTGAGGATGGAAGGTGGGAGATGGGCTTTCCTCAGTCTGCGCAGGAAGTAGAGGCGCTGCTGGGCTTTCTTTGTGATGAAGCTGGTGTTGAGGGTCCACGTGAGGTTGTCAGTGATGTGAACACCAAGAAGCTTGGTGCTCTGGACCATCTCCACAGGTGAGGTGTTGATAATAAGTGGAGCGTGGTCCTGACGTCGTCCCCTGATGTCAACAACCATCTCTTTAGTTTAGATGTTCAGAGACAGGTTGTTGGTTCCCTGAGTGTCTCCAGGGGGACTGTCCCTGTGATTAGGTGTAACTGGAAGTCGCTCTGGATAAGAGCATCTGCTAAATGCCATAAATGTAAATATATATTCACTATTAGGGTGGTGGGGGTCTAGTGGTAGGATACTTGCCTATTGACCTTTGGCTCAAGAAGTTTCAGGTTCTAGCACTACCACCACTGGGTCCCTGAGCAAGACCCTTAACTCTAAATTGCTCCAGGGGGACTGTCCCTGTAATTAGGACATGGAAGTTGCTCTGGATAAGAGCGTCTGCGCAATGCTGCAAATGTAAATGTAAATAACACAGTCATTGCTCTTGCTTGTTTAAGGTTATTTTGCCCATTGATAAATTGGGGTTGGAAACAAAGAAACAAAGTGTTTTAAATATTAACTGTGAAATAGTCCAATCTCCCATTAATGAAGAATAGCAACAGGATAGAATTACATTTTAGATGCTGCTCACTGGTGAGAACAGGTCTGCGGGCGACTCATGTGGTCCTTGGGGGCACCATTTTGGTGACCCCTGGATTAGCTGATAACCTGAACCACTAACATAAATAAATAGCAACGTGATCGATCCTCTGGAACCCTCTGGAAGTTCTAGATATGTTACCTTTAGCACTTTTTTTACCAACAAGAAACCAGTTCTTTGAGTGGTTCCATTTAGGATTCATAGAAACTTGGTCTTTTCTGGTAAACCAGCCCACATTTCTACAAGTTTAGAGCAGAACCACTGTAATCAAGGATGGATCTTTGAAGACTACACTACAGAAGTAAACAAAGGAGAGGGACACGCCCACTAATTGTCTTCCTGCTGGAAAATAGCATGTCCATCTAACACAAACAGGACCAAGCAGTGCTTTAAGTGCACCACTTTTTAGAGGCAGGCAATAAGAGATGCCAGACATCAAACTCAATTGTTGGCTTTACGCTTATTGAAAATCATTGGGTAAGAATGTAGATTCTCCATTTTCAAGCCCCTGCTGCTGTGACATTCTTTAAAATAAATGAATTCCTCGGCTGGTATTCATGAAGATCCTCTGACTCTTTTCTCTGAATATTTGTCTTCCTTCCACCTACCAACACAGTCAATAAGTGCGACAAAGAGCGTCAAAGTAATCGAGTTTCAAAGAATGAAAGCTGAGAGATTCCAGCACTGATGTTTTTCCACGTGTGAGAACCTCCAGAGAGTTGTCTGAAAGCAGCGTATGGGCAGCAGTATTTTAAAAAGCAGCTGTTTTAGCATGCAGTTGGGCCATGGTTTTAAAAAATGGTGAAATTGTCAATGAAGTTGATTTCTGAGGAGCCAAAAAATACATTCCCCTCAAAAAGTTTCGGAAGTATTTAGAGCAGTTGGGTCCTAGAGGCGACGGAGTTTTCCCCAAAACCATTTCATTTGATTTTGCACTGAAGACACCAAAAGATGAATGTAAGATCAGAGATCAGATTTTCAGCTTTTATTTCCTGTTTGTTATATCTAGATGGGTTAACTCACATACAACAAAGAGCCATGTGTGCATGCTAGTTTAGACTGTTACAGTAGGGTGTTTCAGGTGGTTGCTAGGGTGTTCTTACATGGTTATGATGTTTAAATGGGGCAGTGGTGGCCTAGTGGTTAGGGCGTTGGCCATAGAATCATAAGATTGTGGGTTCAAACCCCTTACCAGTAGGTTGCCCTGAGGTACTCCTGATCAAGGTACTGTCCTTGTCACTGCTCCCCGGGCCCACTGCTGCACGGTGTGTGTTTTTGTGCATGGGTTAAATGCAGAGATCCAGTTTGGTGTGGTGTGCTGTGCTGTGTGTACTTACAATGACAATTATAGTCACTTTCACTTTCACTTAAAATGGCTGCTAGGGTGTTGCGCTATGGTAGTTATGTTGACAGCTTTCAACCTTTTAATGAACCCTAGCTAAAGACTCTGCTGTCATCTTAAACCCTTTTAATGAACAACTACAGACTCTACTATCAGCTTCAAACCTTTTAATGAACAACTACAGACTCTACTATCAGCTTCAAACCTTTTAATGATCAACTACAGACTCTACTATCAGCTTCAAACCTTTTAATGATCAACTACAGACTCTACTATCAGCTTCAAACCTTTTAATGATTCCCAAATACAGATTTTTGCTGTCAGTGTTTCTTTCTTGATGTTTCTGATGTTTTGGTTCTTTCCTGCAGTTTTGGAGTGTTTTTTATACGCATTTGTTTTTGCCTTGTACTTTTGTAGTTATTAATCTCTTTTAATTTTATTTTTGAAACAAATTTATTTTTGTTTATCATAGCTTTAACTTTTCACTGCATTGCATACATTGTATTTATTCATTGATATATCTTTCTGACGGTCCTTTTTACTCCTTATATTCTATAATTGTCCTCTGTATTACTTTTATTTTATATTATTTTAATATTTGTTTTTTCTTTTAAAAATGGTCTTGAGTTTTTCTTTGATAGAGAGTTGGCCTTACAGGTCCATTTATACATAATATATTGATTATTTAAATATATGGACGAATAAAAGAGGTCTTCTAGCACACTCTGTCCCCTTCAGCTTCCACATCAGGGGTTTGGACACGAGTAACCCCTGTTTTCTTGCTTTAAAATTGATTTTTTGGGCATGACATTTGTAAAAAAGAGCTACAGACATAAAATTGACTTGACTTGACAAGAAGTGCTGGTCTAGTTGTAGGATACGTGCCTAAGGACCAAGAGGTTGCAGGTTTGAATCTCACCTCCAGCACTGACACCACTGGGTTCCTGAAAAAGACCTTAAACCCCAAGTTTCTCCAAGCAGACTGTCCCGGTAATTAGGAAATGGAAGTTGCTCTGAGAGCTTCTGCTAAATGCCAAGAATGTAAATATACATGACAGTGCATCTCCACGTCTGGACCATCAACCATCCTGTTCTTGAGCACAGGTGGTGTTCAAAAAGTCAAGGTAATATTTAACATTGTGTTTCAAATGCCCTTTAAGTTCAGCCCAATGTCATTACCATGCTAAGTGGAGTGCGAGCGATTACATTATCAGAGATAACATCAGTATTAGCGGCTGGTGGTCCGGGGTGTGAAGGACAAAAAGACTCTCGGTCATGTGATAAGGCTTTAAGTGCCTCTCTGGCTTAAATTAACTTCCATTAAAATAAGCACACCACTATGAATATGCAACAGCGGCGTTATGAATATGCAACAGCTGAGGGGCGAGCGAGCCAGGTTTAACTGCGGGGATGTGAGCTTCCTTTGAAGATCAGAGTATTTGTGATTGGATTCTAACATACACCAGCTGTTACTGAACAATATCTGTCCTCTAACGTCTCTCTCTCTCTCGCTCTCTCTCTCTCTCTCTCTCTTTCCTCTTCATGTGAACTTCACGACACCTCAGGACACTCCCTCTCTCCGTGGAGGCCCATGCATAAAGTTTAATGGAGGATGAAAGACAGAGCGATAAAGAGGATTTATCCGGCGGAGTCCTGATAAATAAGGCCCCTAATGATGTGCCTGTCATTATTTATGTGTGACTGGTTTCAGACAGACACTTTGGAGCACAGCCAAGGCCTCGTCTTGTGCGGCGCTCACGAGGGGCCCTGATTGATCGTGTCCCAGAGTACAGTCTGTCTGAGGCTCGGACGTGACGGCCGCGGCGGATGATTGATGAGTGTGTGAGCGTTCGGTTCGGCAGCTAAATGTGGAATGAAGAGCGGCTATGAGTTACTGAGCGACCACCCGACACGGTGTCCACGGGGTAAGCAGCCTTCTGCTGGAATGTAAGTGCTGCGTGGGACCTTTTCATAAGGTCCCGTTTGGAGAACGTTAAAGCAGGATTTTTCACTTCTTTACTGACTGAATAATTTGCGACCAAAAATGGAAGCCAAAAAGAAAATGGATCTGTTTTCTGACTCTTCTGACACTGAAGGGGCTCTTTAATACATACGGTATACATCCAGGGCAGTGGCGGCCTTGTGTATAGAAACTAGGCCTGATTGGAAGGTCATGGGTATGAGTTTTGGACCAGTAGGTTACCTTGATGTTCCCTTGAGCAAGGTACATTTACACTTGTGGCATTTAGCAGATCCTCTTATCCAGAGCAACTTCCACGTCCTAATTACAGGGAGCAACTCAGGGTTAAGGGTCTTGCTCAGGTGGTAGTGCTAGAGGTGGGATTCAAACCTGGGACTTCTTGAGTCATAGGGCCATAGGCAAGTACCCTACCACTAGACCACCACCACCGGTACTGTCTTCATCACTGCTCCCTGCTACCCGGGCACTGGATATGGCTGCATGCTGCATTCACAATGGAAAATAGTCACTTTCATCTTCATTTTCAGCTTTATACATACAAGCAGCATTTATGCTTAAATGCACCAGTAAAACTCAGCCCTGCTTATTTAGAAAATAAAGATTTTGGCATTGAAAAATAATACTATTAATACAGAGTGAAATTAATTAACAAGAAGATCAAAAAGGACAGATAGAAATATATATATATATATATATATATATATATATATATTATTAGACAGGTTAGACATTATGGAGACAAAGTGAGAGGAGCAAGGCTGCATTGGTTTGGACATGTCCAGAGGAGAGACGAGGATTATATTGGAAGGAGGACGTTGAAGATGGAGCTGCCAGGAAAGAGGAGAAGAGGAAGACCAAAGAGGAGGTTTATGGACATGGTGAGAGAGGACATGCAGGTGGACGGTGTGAAGGAGGGCGATGCAGAGGACCGGGAGACAAGGAGACAGAATGATCTGCTGTGGCGACCCTAAACAGGAGCAGCTGAAAGAAGAAGAAGATGAAGAATACAAAGGTGAATAAATACATGTGTACAACACAGCAAAAACTAAAAGCTAGAACAAACAAAAAGCATGTTTTTAAAGACAAAAGATTAAAGAATAGAAAAAATGTGAATCCAGAAATAATCTAAATATTCACTCACTCACTCACTCACTCATTTTCATAGCCACTTGTCCTAATCAGGGCAGGTGCTGGAGCCAGCCCATCGCACGTGAGTTAATCACTCAAAAAAAACAGAAAGAAGAAACCAGAAGAACAAGGAGAGCTTCTTCATCTTGACTTTATTTTCCTCTTGGGGGTGGTGGTCTAGTGGTGGGTACTTGCCTATGGATCAATTGTTCATGAGGTCCCAGGTTCAAACCCCACCGCTGGCACTACCACCACTGGGTCCCCGAGCAAGACCCTTAACCCTGAGTGTCTTCAGGGGGGACTGTCCCTGTAATCAGGACATGAAAGTGAAAGTGACAACCCTTGTCATTGCGAGGTCACAGCACTGCACACCATGAACCAAAACAGACCTCTGCTTTTAACCCATGCACACAAACACCATGCAGCACTGGGCAGCTATTGAAAGCGCCCGGGGAGCAGTGACGGGGACGGTACTTTGCTCAAGGGTACCTCAGGGAAACCCACTGGGGTGGGAATTGAACCCACAATCTTCCGATGCGGTGCCAACTCCCTAACCACTAGGCCACCGCTGCCCTGAAGTCGCATCTGCTAAATGCCGTAATTGTAATGTGCAACAATATTAAATACCTGTCTGGAGTATTTTTCTGTCAAATACTCCAAAACACATAAAGGTGTTTGTCCATTTAATGCTTGAAATACTGATAAAAGTGTTTTAAAATCAAGAGTAAGCAGTGCAGATCTGTTAGAACAGTACGATGTTCAGTTCTTCTAATACCTGTCAGTGGGGCAGCGGTGGCCTAGCGGTTAGGGCATCAGCCACATGATCGGCGGATCAGGGGTTCAAGCCCCTTCCCAATAGGTTGCTCTGAGGTACCCTTGAGCAAGGTACTGTCCCCATCACTGCTCCCTGGGCGCTTTCAATAGCTGCCCACTGCTGCATGGGTTAAATGCAGAGGTCCAATTTCGTTGTGGTTCATGTGTGCTGTGCCATGACCTCGCAATGACAAGGGTTGTCACTTTCACTTTTCACAGCTGCTGCTTTCTGAACTATCGATCTCAGGCATCTGTGTAGTTTAACTCCATCGGCATCACAGACACGACCGAACGTGACCAGCAGAACTGACAGGTCGAGTCCCAAACGGAAGCCTGGCAGACCAACTTTAACCAGATTAAAGTAGATGAGCTCTTTAATCCCTTTTCTTAAACACGTCTGTAGTCTCAGGGAAGGCAGGTGTACCTGGTGGGACAGGACTGGTGGTAGTGGGTAATGTGTTTGACCACAGGACATCTGTAATTCTTGGCACTTTCACATTGGACAAGTAGTTTTGTAGTTACTGAAATGAGAGTGACCGTTCAGTGGGACACAGGTGAGCACACATTTCATTAAATTTACATTTTACTCATTTAGCAGATGCTTTTATTCAAAGTCACTTTCAAGCATTCAAGTGCAGTAAGAGCTTTACATGAACATTAAATGCCACTTTAAGTGAAATGCCATAAAATAAACTAAAAATGAAAAGCACTGAAATGCATCAAAAGTTTAGAGTTTAAGTCGAGCAGGATAAGTGGCGATAAAGCTGTGAAAAGTGTGAGCTGGAGGTGTTAGAGCTGTTTGGAGGGGAGATGTTCTCAGAAGAGATGAGCTTCTTGAAGGTAGAGAGAGACAGCCTGGATTTGGGAGCTCGTTCCACCATCAGGGGCCGAGAATGAGGACATCGTGGACTGAGATTGGCTGGTGTGAACATGTGGCAATGCCAGACGACGTTCCTTAGGAGAACGCAATGAACGAGGAGCATAAGCCTGTAGATGTTCTAGCTCTTGCTCGCTGGTTTAGAACATAAACTCAGAGCGCACTGGGCTGGAACCTCAGTGTAACAAGATGATGGACAGGAGCACATGGACAACCTGATCAGAGACATGAAGACATAAGAGTAAAATATTAGTAGAACTAATGATCGCTGTGAACACAGGACAGCACACCATGGCGAAACACTTCCTCTGTATTTGACCCACGCACACACTTCAGCACTGGCCATATCCAGCACCCGGGGAGCAGTGATGGGGACGGTACCTTACTCAAGGATACCTCGGAGCTCAAGGATACCTCGGAGTCTGTTCCACAATCCTTCTGATTTTGGGGTCTAGTCCCTAAACAGGCCAGGAAGAGGTGTGTGTGTATGTGTGTGTGTGTATGTGTGAGTGTGGTTGTGTGTGTGTGTGTGTGTGTGTGTGTGTGTGTGCAACGGTGAGATGCAGAAAGAATAATGAATAGCATCACACAAAAAGTGTTTACAGGTTCATTTCCACGGCGGAGAGGAAGGCTATGCGCTCTCTTTTCCCATCATGCCCTGCACTCTGTTCCACTCAGCAGGAAATATGAAAGAAAACTGCAGCTGGAGGAGAAAACAAGTGAAGTACACACACTCACACACCCCACAAAACAGACATCTATCAAATCACACTCGCTAAAGTCTGTTCGGTCACATGGTGAAATGAGCGTCACCCACGCATTCGTTTTTCATTTTTCATCATGAGTTAAGATAGAAAATTGGAATATCAGAAAATACTGATTGCTCACATGGCAAACCTGTCCTTTCAGAGTAGCTCACTAGACCCTCCACCTCACAGCAAGAAGGTCCCGCATTTGATTCCCAGGCGGGACGGTCCGGATCCTTTCTGCGTGGAGTGGACACGTTCTACCCATGTGTGTGTTTTCTCCAGGACCTCCGTATTTCCTCGCACCGTCCAAAGATGAATTGTCTAAATTGTCCCCTAGGTGTCTGTGTGTCTGCCCTGCGATGGACCGTCTACCTGTCCAGGGTGTCCTCATCATTCACCCAGTGAAAGCTGGGATAGACCAGCATCGAGTGAGTTACTACGTTTTGGCTGTTTTAAGTGTTTCTGCACGTTAATGCTTGGCTAATGTGTGTGATGTGAAGAGGGGCCATGTGTGTCTGAGAAACCAGAACCAAATTTAGATCGGCGCGTCCCACTGAAGACTCAGCAGGAGGAGGTTGGTGCGGGGAAAAAAAAGAAGAAATAGGATGCCAAGGATGAGCCAAAAACCTACATCTGCTCACTCAGCACTGAGACCCTGTTAATGGGTGTAGCATAGGTGAGACCTTCGGCCCCAAGGACTTCGCTCAATGAGATGTTGGCCTGAGGTCAACTGTGTCTGAGGACCCCTGTCCTACGACCTGAACACAAGCGTGCCAGAGCTTAAATGTCTTCTAAAGAAGAAAATTCTACACAGGATGACCTTTCCGGAAGCGACCGAGGTCTCGTCAGCTGCTCATGCGAGCCGTTTAAGAGCAGACATGTGATCGGTTGTTGCTTGAGGCCAATCGTTGCGTCTGTTCCCCCGTCGCGGCCTGCTCCTTGTCACCTCATGGCCGACGGTGTGGGAACAGTTTAGAGGTGATGGATCACACTCGCCTGGCGGGCGCTGTGAATTTCATTTCCCCAAAACCGGCGGGGGGCTCGCTCCTTTTCCCTGCTCGCGAGACCCGTTCCTGCCGAGCCGCAACACATCTTTTCTGCCACGCGTCCCTCTCTCTCCTCCCCCCGACAGCTCTTTTACAAAGAAAGATGAACAGAAGACGCAGTGGTCTGTCCTCCCACGGTTGGCGCCTTTGGAAAAACACGCCAGCCATTAACGGCACCTACGGGCACGAGACGAGCTCAGAAAGCACTTCAAGAACGAGGGCCGTGGAGAGAAGCAGAACTTCCACTGCGGTTTTCCTTGTTTGAGCCTCAGCAGTTTAAGCACAGTGTTCAATCGTTAATGAAACTCAAGGCTATTTTTGTCCTTGTGCTTGTGTGGCCTATCAATCATAAACTGTCCAAAAGTATTCAGAAATATCTTCCAATTAGTAAATTCAGCCTCATTATTGTACACCGACTGCAGAAACAGGAAGCAGTGCCGGAGTACATTACCTTGCCTGAAGCCAAGTGTCGGCTTGGAGGTCTTAAAGCATTAGTCTCTAGAGCTGCATTCTCTGGACTGAGGATGAGAAGTTTGGGGTTCAAATCCCAGACAGTAGGTTGTGGTGAGGTTTCCTTGAGCAAGGTACCATCACCATCACTGTTCCCTGGGCGCTGGACACTGCTGCCCTCTGCTGCACGATGTGTGTTGAAAGCAGAGGATACATTTTGTTGTGTTATAGCATGTCGCTTTCACTTTCACTTACAGATAGTGCCTCTTCCAGTACCTTTGGGATGAGTTGGAGTGGTGTTAGTGGTCCAGAATGGACCCTTCAGTGTTAGTACCTGACCTCACTGTGATTGCAATCAGATCCTCACAGCAATGTTCAAATATCAAGTGAAAGTGAAAATGAAACTGACTATTGTCTGTCACTGTGAAACACGGCACAGCCCACGGTGAGAAACAACGAAATTACACCTCTGCTTTTCACCCACACACACCAGCAGGGGCCAGCTATTGAAAGCGCTCAGGGAGCAGTGATGGGGACGGTACCTTGCTCAAGGGTACCTGAAGGCAACCTGCTGGTCTGGGATTCGCAGCTTTCCAGTCCTAGGGCGAGAAACTGCAGCAAAAGAGAGAAACTTGCTTATTCATCGCAGACGCCTGCAAAGTGATATAATGCAGAAAGACAAACAGAAAGAGAGAGGGATTACAAATAACGACAGATTCAATTATAAACAGCTATGATATACATGCTGTAAGTAATGCAGGAGAGAAGTTCAGTAGTGGTTTCACAGACTGGTTGATTAATACGCCAGTCAGGCGCTGTGGACCAGCTGGGGACACGGCCTGAGAAGATCACACTGTCAATATTGACTTCAGACTCAAATCCTTGAACAATTGTTTAACAGGACAGTGTGAACCTCATCTCTCGAGTGATCACTACTTAACAAAAACTTTTTAAAAATCTATAAATAGCTTTAAAATCTAAATAAGAGGAAAAAATCTAAACACAAACAAAACAATTTAAAAAAATGTCAAAAAAATAAAATAAAATAAATAAAACAGTAAGAGCAAAGTGAAACAAAAAGCTTTAAAAATACTAAACTGAAGCTTTAAAAGGAAAGTTTTTTTTTAAGTTTCTGTTTAGGATTTTTTGTGATTTTAAAAGCTTTGGGTTAACTGTTGCTTTTGTTCTCATTTCTTTGCTTTTGCTTAGTTACAAAATCTAAACAAAAGCGTTTTAAAAATCTAAACAAAAGCGTTTTAAAAATCTATACAAAAGTAAAACCGTTACACAAAACAAAAACAAACAAACCAAAAAATCGCAACAAACCAAAAGATTGCACAAAACCAAAACAAGGCTTTTAATTAAACGTAAATCTTTACAAAATATAAGCAAACACAAAAGATTCTTAGCTGGACTTACAAAAAATCGAAACAATACTTAAACTCATTTAAAAAAAGAGCAAGTAAAAGTGACAAATATGTAAGAAAAACTAAATTGGGTGTATTTGGTATGTAAGAACAGTGTAGACAGAAGAGTCTTGTGGTTCTGTGAGTGCTGGTGTCGTTCAGTGTTTGGGACCGAAGCCTGTGATCCTTTGAAAGGCTGTTAAAAGCCGTGTTTGGAGAAAACGCAGGGGACTGAATGGAAATCTTCAAGCAATGAAGAAGAAACAGGTTTTGTTGGAGCTGCAACTCAGAGGATCGGCTTGTGGATGCTTCGTTGTTTAGAGTTCTTCCAGTAATGTTCTTCTTCTTCTTCTTTTTCTCCTCTGAGACGTCAAACTGTTTCCCAACCATCTTTGAGAAAGTCATTCTCTTATCGACCTCCTCTTCCTCCTCCTTCTTACATTTCTATCTCGGTCCTGGAAACTGTCTGCTTGGGCTTCTGAAGGAGCTCTTTAGACAATAAGGCGACTCTTTATCCAATTATGTCCTTGTTTTGTCCCAGACCGCCTTGCTCGTTTTACATTCTTCCTGAGAAACGTCTTCTGAAGGGATGCAACAGTTCCAGACTGGAGCCCATCTCAACTCATCAGCCCCTCCTCCCCGTCCATCAATCAAAAGTGGCCGCTCTAGGACCACCGCCAGACCGTTGCATTAACACTCAAGCGGTACCGTATTGTGTGTTGCACCAGTATGAGTGTGTGAGGCACATCACACCCCCACTGTACCTCATAAACCGGTAACCAATCACTTTGTTGAACTTTTAACCCTTTGTGTCTTCTTGATTGTGATTCAATGGCAAGAAAAAGGGGGGATAATACAATTATACAATCAAAAGCCCCGAAACTGCACTGCTTTTGGCACAGATCCACTGATAGTCCTCAGAAATGCAGGATGGAGATTTGCTCCAGCGGCACTGCTCTGATCTCAGGCCTTGTGCGTTCATTTGCTGCCATCTTGTGACCAGTTGTGTATTTATTCTGGATAATGTCACAATCAAAACTCTCTGACCTAAAATCAATGCATTTAGACCCAATATAAGCGGCAGCGGTGGCCTAGAGGTTGGGGAGTGGCTTTCCACTTTCCTCCCACAATGAAATGCTTCCTCTGCATTTATCCCATACACACACTGTGCAGCAGGGGGCAGCTATTGAAAGCACCCAGGGAGCAGTGATGGGGGCGGTACCTTGCTCAAGGGTACCTCAGGGCAACGTACTGGTCTGGGATTGGAACCTATGACTTTCTGATCCTGGGATTCAACCCCATAACAAGGTTAAATATGGTTTGGGAGGCACTGTGTGCAATAATGGTTGTAAAACTTGAAATTTTTACACTTATAAACTGATGGCAATATTAATGTGAGGGTATTTTCTGATTTTACTCAGAAGGTATGTGGTTTTAACCCTAAATAAATGTCAAATCTACCCCTCTACACATTAGCAGTGTGTGGAGGGTCAAGTTAAAAGTCACCGGAGTGATTTTAATCTGTATATAAAATGTAAAATGTGCGACGCAACTTGTAGATGGTGTAGGGCGGCATGATAACAGGGACGGTGCTGGAGGTGGGATTTGAACCTGGGACCTCTTGGTGTATGGAACCAGACGTCCCCATCATAAATATAGTCACTTACCTCCAAAGCCGCCAGTGAAATTACATGAACTTTCTATCA